>JACEEZ010011263.1:242500-250000 GCA_016584305.1 Chionoecetes opilio
ATTTCCGGCACACACTTCTCATATAGTTGTTGGTTTTTTTGTTTACTGTTTCAACATTAGCCTCACTCGCTCATTGTCGCTCCTCGAGTTTCTCTACCAATAGGTGTATTGCACTGACGTCACGACCTAGCGTTTTCAAGCCAAATGCCGCCCGTCGGAGCAAGCTGGATGACCAACAAAATCCACTTGCCGCCCGTGTTTGCCAGCTTATGATAATTTTCCCCTACCAAAGATATGTTTATCAGTATAAAAGATATACTGTTGTCTTCGGAAATGTTTGTACTATAATATTATCATATAAAAAACCGTAAAACACACTAAAGAAAGGCCATTATGAGACTCAAGAAATATGCATGAACTTAATATTCATCAGCGCCAGCTCCCATCTAATATTTTGCTCGAAAACTTTTTACATGGACAATGTCAATACAAGCGGAATTTCATTAGCTTTCCATTGATATATTTCGTTATCTGATAAATGAATTAGAACCATGTATAAATTAGCGTTAACTAAATAAATAACCTCATCAATCGGGAAAAATTACCCCATATCATGATGTTATTTATTTAGTTAACGCTAATTTATGCATGGTTCTAATTTATTTATCAGATAACGAAATATATCAATGGAAAACTAATGAAATTCCGCTTCTATTGATATTGTCCATGTAAAAAGTGTTCGAGCAAAATATTAAATGGGAGCTGGAGTTGGTGAATATTAAGTTCATGCATATTTCTTGAGTCTCATAATGGCCTTTCTTTAGTGTGTTTTACGGTTTTTTATTTGATAATATTATAGAACAAGAATTTCCGAAGATGACAGTATATCTTTTATACTGATAAACATATATTTGGTAGGGGAAAATTACCATAAGCTGGCAAACACGGGCGGCAAGTGGAGTTTGTTGATCCTCCAGCTCGCATTTCCCGCGCCTGTCGCAGCCACAACAAGGGCTGTGATGTCACGTGCAAGACACCTATATACTCATAAGTTGCATTTTTCTTAAATTTATCCATTTACTCTTTGCTTTTTATTTCCCACAAACATTCAGTTTCTATATAATTGGATGAATTCTGTCCAAAAGTGCTTCTCATTAAAGAAACAATATTCATCTTGGTAGTCCTCTCGCGACGTTGTCAGTGGCGAAACTGACGGCTGGCCTCACGATCAGCACACTCACGGTGCGATCCGGTCTGAACCGGATGATCTGTCGGATCTAAAAACCAAACACTGCTTGGTCGCATCCGACCAGCTGTCAGTCGGTCGGACAGACCAAAATCACCCCACTCACGATCCAATCTGGTTGGATCCAACCATATCTGTCCGATGGTCGTACGACCAGATCGCACCGTGGATGCGGGCCTTAAGACTTATGGGACGCACGATAAAACTTGAAATTTGGCCATAATACACTAAAATAATAAGCAATCTCTTTAGTAATAATTTGGCTTGAAGACGGCGGCATTTGGCTTGGAGACGCTAAGTCGTGACGTCAGTGCAAGACACCTATACGAACACCTCTAGAGAGGCAAGGTGAGGTGTTGACAGCCTGGCCGCATATTTCCCATGCGTTCGCCGATTTCAGCAGCTGGCTGCCCTCTACGCATGGCTGTAGCTCCGAAACTAACCACAGGATTTTCTTGAAAATAACCTCATTGTGATTCCCACACAGTTACCATACATATAGCCAACCTAACCCTTACCTTACCTAACCTAACCTAACCTAACCATCTGCACGGAGGCGGGTCTGATGCACTGATCTATATAACATGGATCGCGGATCTGGGCTAGCTGTGGCCGAGATACTGAAGTCACCAGCCGCCATCTTGTCATAACCAAAACAAATACATGGGCCGGCCCAGGCAGTGGCTGGGTGTTGGCTGCTGGCATGTGATAGCCTATATTACCACCTACTACTACTATTACCACCTACAACTACTATTAACACCTACTACTACTACTAAACTTCCAACCTAGTGCATCGTCGAACCTTCCAAGTCATTTATTTACGGTGATACACAGACAACAGGTGTGTTGCGAGGCCGTACAGGTGTGTAGTGACAGGTGTCTTGCGAGGCCGTACAGGTGTGTAGTGACAGGTGTCTTGCGAGGCCGTACAGGTGTGTAGTGACAGGTGTCTTGCGAGGCCGTACAGGTGTATAGTGACAGGTGTGTTGCGAGGCCGTACAGGTGTGTAGTGACAGGTGTGTTGCGAGGCCGTACAGGTGTGTAGTGACAGGTGTCTTGCGAGGCCGTACAGGTGTGTAGTGACAGGTGTGTTGCGAGGCCGTACAGGTGTGTAGTGACAGGTGTGTTGCGAGGCCGTACAGGTGTGTAGTGACAGGTGTGGTGTATGTGGTAAAGCGAGAGAGGCTAAGAGTGCAGTGTTAGCCCCCGAGTGTGTGTGTGTCTGACCTAAAGAGCGAACGCGCAGTTCTCGTCCACTATAACGGCGCCAGCCCCGTACCGCCGCGGCCACGGGTACGGCGCGAGCCACAGTGGTCCATAGAAGCTACTCTCGGGGATTACAGGAAGTTTAAATGAATCAAAAACCTTTGGCCTAATCAAAAAAACCTTTCTTAATTAGGTATATTGAATTGAAAGTAGTTAGTTTCGTACACTGATTTTGAGTATTTTCGTACATACCTGGTGTCGTTTCGTAACTCTAGTAGCCAAGTTCAACTCTGAGTTGAGTGTACGAAACGACTATGGTTTCATATAGACTACGAAACAACTTTTGGTAATAATGGACGAGAGTTTCACGGTCGTTTTCAGAGACATCAACTATTTTTTCTTGGCCTACAATAGGTGCTTGTTGCAATGGAGATAGTTTTATTTTGCGCAAGCCCCCCCCCCAAAAAAAAAAATAATAATAATAATGAAACCTAACCTAACCTTATAGGTTTTAATGAAACCTAACCTAGCTAACCTTAAAGGTTTTAATGAAACCTAACCTAACCTTATAGGTTTTAATGAAACCTAACCTAACCTTAAAGGTTTTAATGAAACCTAACCTAACCTTATAGGTTGTAATGAAACCTAACCTAACTTTAACCACAAGGTATACTTTTTTTTTCTTTTTTTTTCTCGCAAAATAAAGCTATCTCCATTAGAACAAGCACCGCTTATTAGGAAGCGCTATGATCATTTGTATCATAACCGCACTCAGGTCTGCTTCCGTTCCCCGCTAATTGTTAACAAGTATAAAAAAAATATACATATCTATATCTACTTATATAAAAAAAAGTATACCATATCCACCTATATTTTTTTTAACTAGTAGGTGGATGACTGGAGGGGGTAGATGGATTAAGAGTGGATGGGCTGGGTGGGGAGTGTGTGTGTGGTGTGTGTGTGTGGGTGTGGGTGTGGGTGTCTGGGTGGGTGTGGGTGTGGGTGGGTGGGTGTCGTGGGTGTGGTGGGTGTGTGTGTGTGTGTGTGTGTGTGGTGGGTGCGTGTGTGTGTGTGTGTGGTGTTACTTGTTACTTACTTGTTTCCGTCTTGAGGGTACTCCCTCGTGCACAGTCGTGGTGCTCCACCGCTGCATCCGTACCCAGCGTCCCTGTGTTGCAGGTTCACCTGGTCCGATATTGAGTTAGTGTCTGCCCTGCTCACAGACGCATATCCAGGCACGGGAGGTTCATCCGGGATTGTTTGTAGGTGGTTGTCCAAATGATGTTTGAATTTTTGCACTGAGCATTCCGTGAGGTTCCTTAATTTTCCTGGCAGGTTGTTAAATAGTTTTGGCCCAATATGAGGCAGACTGGTTGATAGGAGGTCTTGATCCTGGCTGGTGCGTCTGATGGTAGTGTTCTCCTCCTTGCCTTGCGACCAGTTCTTGGGTTGATATGCTGGGCCATAGACCACTGTATACCTGGTCTGCGCACGGAATATCGGCCTGTCGCACAAGGGCCCGAAGTCGGAGGGCCGCTCGGATTCATATATATATATACGGATCATATAGACTGGTTTATCAGTATATATGATATACTGTAATCTTCGTAAATGTTTGTTCTATAATATTATCAAATTAAAACAGTAAAACAAGCTAAAGAAATGCCATTAAGAGACTATGAAGAAATATGCATGAACTTAATATTCACTTCAACTCTTCGCCATTTAAAACTTTGCGAGTCAACTTTTATCATGAAGAGTATCATTAGAAGCGCAATTTTAATTAGCTTTCCATTGCTATATTTTGTTATCTGATAAATGAATTAGAACCATGCATAAATTAGCGTTAACTAAATAAATAAAATCATCAATCGGGTAATTTACCCGATTGATGAGGTTATTTATTTAGTCAACACTAATTTATACATGGTACTAATTCATTTATCAGAAAACGAAATATATAAGTAAATAAATAACATCATCAATCGGGAAAATTACCCGATTGATGATTTTATTTATTTATTTAACGCTAATTTATGCATGGTTCTAATTAATTTATCAGATAACGAAATACATCAATGGAAAGCTAATAAAATTGCGCTTCTATTGATACCCTTCATGACAAAAGTTGACTCGCAAAGTTTTAAATGGCGAAGAGTTAAGTGAATATTAAGTTCATGCATATTTCTTCATAGTCTCGTAATGGCATTTCTTTAGCGTATTTTACTGTTTTTTATTTGATAATATTATAGAACAAACATTTACGAAGATTACAGTATACCATATATACTTATAAACCAGTCTATATGATAGTCCATAGATCACTATATCTCTTTGTCGGGCGCCCCGCGGGCCTCTGTGCAGCCCCACAATTCAAAACATTGTCGCGTGAACAGTCCAGGTATACAGTGGTCTATGGCTGGGCTGACAGGTCACTGATGGCAGTAGGGTTGGGCACAAGGTTCTCCAGGATCTTCCAGGTATATAATATATTGTATATATTGGCATGACGAGGCGATAACACAACCAGACAGCAACGCGAGCCGCAGAAACAAGGCTTTGTTTTGGTTTCGGCAAGATGGCGGACAGTTGGAACCAGAGCTGAGCCAGGCTTCCGCGATCCATGTTATATATATCAGTGGTCTGATGGCGCTGAGGGAATTCGATCGACGGAAGAAGGTCACCATCGAGGACTTCAAGAAATCCAAGGAGAACATGTTGTACAGAATGACGTACAGAAGTTAAAAAGGAGATAAAAGCATGACAAAAAGGATATTAAGAGAAGAATAAATGCTGGTAGTGTGAGAAGACGAACCCTTGTGTTAAATGGGAGGATATAGCAGGAGAGAGAGAGAAGGGGGTAAGGTGTGAATGAGGACAGGAAGATGTGAGAATGACGTGCATGGACAGGTGCAAATGGCATGGTAATTAAAATTAAATTTACTCTTTTAATGGAGACTTCTATCATGGTCGATACTCCTATTGAAGGATTTCCAAGGAACAGACGACTAATAAAGCCAGTTCACATAAAACAGTGATACCAATATTACATCAGAAACATATATAATAATCTTATAATGACGGCTTTGAAGTATGAAAAACCTATTTTTGGGTCCCTGACAGAGCTAGTGCACTAACCCAGCAAACATGGGCTATGCGGGCCTGTGTCGGCTTGTGCCGGGTACGTATCGGCACCGGCGGCAGGGCGACTGGTTTCGGCAAATCGGATGAAGCCGATGTCGGCCCTGCAGCGGGAACTGTATATCGGGCCAATAATTGATAAATTCGTACAGGCCCAACACAGTCTTCCTTGACTCGGCCCAAGGATAATATATTAAGTGGATGTGACATGAATGGCCGGGCCGAAGGACTTAAGTAGGGTGCAAAGCTCGGATTAAGGATAATTGTTGATTATTAGGTGGCTGAATCGTAGCCAGGCAGTCAGCTGTTGGCCATTCGCGCCCGTTGTCTCGTAGCCAATATTCAAAATATTTACCAGCGGAAGTGAACGGCCGCGGCGCTACATTTATTGCTTTCACAGGCCTCTCAGGCTGAGGATCGACTTCATCTACTCCACAAAGACTTATAAAGGTACGTAGGAAAGGGTGATGACATCTTAGAGATGATAAATGCTCAAATATATAGACAAGAGACAAGAGTTATAAACAACAAGCCTCAGGCTAGAGCAAACGGAACGGAGCTGCTATTTTGTTGTTTTTTTCACAGTTTTAATTAGTAATGGTAAAATTCTAGAGTCCTTTCCCGCCCTTATTTTGTTTTTTTTTTCCTTCAGCCCTTTCCCAGATCTTCAGATACCTCTAACACGTAAATATAAAGTGGGGTGAGATCCCACCTTCACCCCCCTGCCCCCCCAAAATGACCCATCCTCTGGATCCCCCAAATAATATTACTAATCTAACCTCACTATAACTACCAACTTACCAATAACCTCCTAGCGAGACTTAATTGCAGGAAACTAGAATTTTACCAGGTTAGGTTAGGTTATATTGAGGTAGGTTAGTAATACATTTTTTGGGTCCTTCTGGGAGGCTATTAGTGAGGTTAGGCTTGGTTTAGTGAGATTGGGCCCTAGGTTATAGTGGGGTTTAGAATAGCAATATTTACCATAGAAATTTTTGAGGGGTTCATGGGAGTCTTTTAGGGGGGGAGGGAGGTGGAAGGGGCAGCTCTCCCCCACTTTTATAATTCCCGTGTTAGAGATATCACAAGTGATCTGTGAAGGTCGGGAGAAAACCCCCTGCTAATAAGGGCGGGAAAGGACTCTAGAGTTGAAACCGCTTCAGGGAGTTAAGTAATAAGTCTTTTTACGTGGAGAAGATGTTTACTTGGTGATTGGGTTCTACTGTAATGCAGTTTAAGCATTAAAAGGCACGAGTTATAACCGTCCTCAAGTTATAGAACTGAAAATTGCAGCAATTCTAATCCCTATAACCCGACGGAAATGGATATAACACATGGGGGTCTGGAGTGGCGAAATCCCCCCCCCCTCTCCCAGCGAGGTTATAATAGGAAAAGTAATCAGTGCCCAGGCTAGGTTAGTTAACTAGTGGGGTGGAGGTCTGATGGCGCCCCCCCCCAGTTTAGGTCAGGAGAATTTTGGTCAATAGAGGAATTGTATTAAACTGCAGTTTTACGGTAATTGTGATGAATGGGTGCCCGGGAATGTAGCCTTTGGTACAGCAGTACTGACCCTACTATATACTGGGCTAATATTTAGAACATGCTGTGTCCTGGATTCAAGTTTTTTTCCCCCTTTCTACTGTTTCTATAGGGAGAACGAGTGTGAAAGTAACAATGAAATGTTGTGCAAACAAATTTTTTCTTAGACTAGGTTAGTTTTAAGGACAAGACTATGTTAGGTTATTTTTAAGGGGGCAAGGCTAAGTTAGGTTAGATTAAGTTAGTTTGATGGTTTGAATGGGTAATTATTTTATACTTTTACAATTGGAGTTTTTTTTTTCCAGTCAAAACGTCTAAAAAGTGTATTTTTAGAAATGTTGTCACAACTTTAACTGTCATCTTCATTTAAAGAAGCACACCCTGCCTCGGTTCTACTGCAGTTTAATACATTACAAGGGCACGTA
>JACEEZ010011264.1:0-44300 GCA_016584305.1 Chionoecetes opilio
AGGAGATTAGTCGTCAACCGCACATCGATAGCTAGTATAGAAGTTCCATGATACACGTGCAAACAATGTACCCCACAAATGGGCATTTTCGCGCTGGTGGTTTCAAGAGGCGTCCATCCGGGCACTAAGCTACCGTTCTCAGATGCCATCATGCATTTTCTGATACTGAGACTATTGCCCTAATGAAAAGAATAATCGAGAATTACTCCCCACGCCGCGAGCATTCACTTCAAAATATGGCCGGTGATCAAGGATCTATCTGGATTCTACTTCAAAACAAACAGTAGGGGCGGTATTGCTTATAATTGCTACCGAGATTATTAAAGAACAGTCGAAAATAGAAAAACATGAAAGAAATATCTGGTAACGTGGTTCACGAGTCAATCGAAGAAGAGAAAAAAACTTGTTATCTGCGTTCCTTTTACGTCAGGCCGCCAACACAAAGTAAGGTAGACTTAAAGATAGTGTTAGTGGATGGAGTGAGTGTGAGATATAATACGGTCACCACGAGTATTTGACTTAACCACTGAGACCCAGAGCGATAATTTCCTTGTAATCGACCATTAGACGTTTTTTTAGTTAATACAAGCAATATGTCAAATTATATACATACAACAAATCACTCGAGAGGACGGCAGGAAGGGGCGATCGATAGATGTTTTAAGTGGAATAAGGATTCAATAAAGGGAGAGGTAGGAGAGAGTCTTACGGCTATAACCACAGGGTTAGAACAAGAAGTAACGATTCAAGCTGGAATGGGCGTGGATTTAGAAAGAAATAGGGAAAAATGGTTCACAAATAAGAGGGGAGACTGATTGGAATGGACTCAGTAGGGACAGTTAGTTAGGCGGAGTCATTGGGCAGACTTTAAGGGGTCGGATGGTTCATGGATGGGGAGGAAGGGGATGTAGGTAGTGTTAGCTGTAGGTGACAGAACTACCACGTGTAGACCTCGCCGCCTCTTGTAGCTTCCTTATTTCTGATGTATTATGTAAATGGAATAGATATAAAGTTTAGTATCCTTAGTCAATCTAACTAATTTCGGTCTATTCAGTCACTTTTGTAGTTTATGGCCGACAACATACGAATTTTATATAGCAAGGAAAAGATCTGGGCGCGAAGAGGTTAGGAACAAAATAGTCACGGTATCTGTAACCCACACAAAACCCTATGTGTAGATACTAAGTTCTAATAACACTCAGAGTTATATCTAATTAGACAATCTATTCTACGCCGCTGCCCACGTCTATAATAACTTTTGTGTCATAAGCTACTTGAGTGTGAAGGTTAAGTAACGTTACAGGTAGGGTGCATGCATGAAAGCAAAATGGGTAAACAAAGAAATTTCTAATATTCGTATAAGAAAATAATAAGCAAAACAATATATTCGTATAGACAACAAAAAGTACTTTTGTCACGATATATGGCAATGTGCGGATCTTTTTTACTTACGTTCCTTCCAAACTTTCGCAAAAACAAACACAAACGCTAACAAAAAAAAATTTTTTATCACGAGTGTAAAAAAAACCACTAATGTAAAAAATATAAAAAAAAGAGCTACAAGTTACCAATATCTTCACAAATCGTTAAAACCGCAAAAACAAAATCAACAAGACGTTAAAATATCACGAGAAGAAATAAAAACCCACAATGAAACAAACTAAAAAACAATAGCATAAAGTTATCAATATCCTTCACAGACACTAAATAAAAAGTGGGTTTCTATATGGAAGAAAAATCTCATGACCTTAAATCAGCGAGAGCGGAAGCGTGGTGGAGAACGGAACCAGGAAATTAGACGGATAATCGACTCTAGGAAATGTTTTTTAACGAGGTGAAAAATCTGACCCCTTGCTGCTTTCTGACGATATTTGGATGCCAGGAGAAGGGAATACTAACGCTCCTTCTTAATTTCAGTTGTCATTTTATCATAGTTAAACCATATTATCAGTAAAACCACAGCATAACTTTAAGCAGAGACCCTAAGATAGAATATAATTTTCGCCTCGTAAAAAAAATGACGAAAAAATTCCTGACCCTTGCTGCTTACTGGTGCTACGCTGCCAGGAGAAGGGAATACACTAACATACGGTTCTTCTAAATGCAGACGTATTTTATCATAGTCTTAACCATATCATCAGTAAACATAGGCATCATTTTAAGTATGAGACATAAGATAGAAATGGAATTTTCGCCTCCGTTAAAAAAAAGACTATTATACTCCCGGAATTGAGGCCTACGAAAGCGACTGGGTGAGAAGTGACCTTGAGAACACCATTGTGTGCAGGCGAAATCTAGACCTGCTGACGCCGTGGTAGCCGCTACAGGAGAGAAGAAACATAAGAACATAGAAAAACTAGAGGGGGGGGGGGGCACTCAGTAGAGGCATACCTCCGCCCGAATATAAAAAGTTAAAAAAAAAAAAAAAAGAAAAAAAAGAAGTAAAATATATATATATATTATATATATTATATATATAGAGTATATATATATATCTATATATATATATATATATATTATAAGATATATCCATATAATATAATATAATGTATAATATATATATATATATATATATAATAGTATATATATATTATGTATATATATCTAATATATATACTAACTAATATATCAAGTATAGACGTCCAGCCTCTGGCCCTTTGCTTTTAGCTCAGTTCTGCGGCTGGAACGTGGGACAGCGAGCCACGTGCCAACCAATAACTCATTACGTGAATTACACTCATTAAGGGCTTGTTCTATGCAAAAAAAGTGATAACAGGACCTCATTGATTTGACAGCACTAATTGAGTTGAATTTCAGACCACATATCCGACAATAATTAGGAGTAGTTTACGCTAATTACTCATTGAGGGCTGTTCTTACGCAAAAAAAATTTCTTCCGACGGACCCCATGATTTTTGACAGCACTACTTGCACTGTCAAATGTCAGCTCAATCGGACAATATTTAGGAGTAGTTATACACTTTTTGGCGGAACTTGGTTACCACGGGTGCGTATGGTAAGCGGACAGCGAGCAAAGCTCGCTGAACAATAAAAAAAATTAAAATAAAAAATACTATATGATATATATATAGATATATATATATATATGTATAGTAATATATAGAGTATATATATTCTATAGAATATATATATATTTAGATATATATATATATTATATATATATTTTATATATATTATATATATATATATATATATATATAATATATAATATATTATGATATATATATATATAATATATATAGCACTCAATATGAGCGCATACGCTCCGGACGAATATTAATCAAATTGGTTGCCATGGCAACCAGTTGTCAAAGATTTTCATGCCAAAAATAAACAGTTCTTCCTTATACCAAATAGACGTGTATACCGCGTTTGCGGTTAAATCTATTCGTAACTTTTCCAGAATCCTTTACACTAACAGACAGACAGACAGACAGCACAGGATAGGGGTGAAAACATACCTCTCAATTCGTGGCGGAGGTAATAAGGAAGATACAAGAGGACCGTAAGACATAAAAACATGAGAACACTAGGGGGGGGGCACTCAGTAGAGCGCTATACCTCGCCCGGATATTTATCAAAATACGTATATATATGATATATATATATATATATATATATATATATATAGATAATAGATCTTATATATATATTATATATATATCCTAATATATATGCACTTCAGTATCGAGCGCATACGTCGGCCACGATATTTATCAATTGGTTGGCAATGGCACCAGTTGTCGATAGATTCATCCAAAATCAAATCAGTTCCTTCTTTATACCAAATAGACTTGTATACCGAGTTTGGTCTAAATACATCGTAAACTTGTCGAGACAAATCCCTGTACACTTAACAGACAGACAGACAGACAGACAGACAGACAGAAGACAGGACAGACAGACAGACAGACACGACAGATCGGGTGACAACATAACCCCTCCAACTCGTGCCGGAGGTAATAGAAAATAAGGAAGCTACAATAGACCCGTGAGATATATACGTGGTAAGTTAGTTCCCTATATACAGGAGGAGAAGAAAATTAAGAGCATAGAAAATAAGGAAGCTACAAGAGACGTCAGACCTACACGTGGTAGTTCTGCTTACTAAATACAGGAGATAAAAAACTTAAGAGCATAAGAAAAATAAGGAAAGCTACAAGAGACCGTGATACCTATACGTAGTAAGCACCTGACTAAAAAAAAAAGGAGAAGAAAAATAAGAACATAAGAAAATAAGAAACAGAAGAAAAATAAGGAAGCTGACAAGGGCAGTGAGACCTACACGTGGGTGCGTTCCTCTACTACACACTACCTACATCCATCTTTCATCCCCATCCATGAAACTGTCTAGCCCCCTTTCATTTCCTCATTGAAATGTGATACAAGAAGGTGTACTTATGACATTATACTGCCACTTACAGGATGACTTATGAAAATATAAATACGAGACCTACACATTAAGATAAGTTTTAAGAGTATGTTTAATTGTATATAGTGACATGAAAAAAAACGTTTAACATGCTTTAAAAAAAATATAATGAGTCAAAAAGTAAAACTAACATAGTATAAGATAAAGCCAAAAAAATATAACAAAAAAGTAAAACCATAATACCTGTAGCTAAATATAAACAAAATGCAAATGTTTAAAATGTGCTATTGCGGTTTTATGTATATATATATTTGATTCTATTATTATTATATTTCTATCTCCTTGTGTTATTTTGCTGTAAAATAGATGATCTGATTTAACTCTTATGAATAACTGTAATGATGTCAAATAAAGATTTCATAAAATGTGAACAATGGCCGAATGGAAAGAAAAAGGGGATGAGTTAAATTACGTAAGATATAATTAGCTAGTACGCATTCTTAAACTGTATAGCAAATACAATAAACGTATATTTCTCCTTCTATTTATCCTAAGTCCTATTCAAGCCTATTTATGTGGAGCGATACAAATAACCAATACATGCACCACCCACCCACCATAAACAACCAATTGGAATGAATGAATTGCGTCAAGATTCGTATGCATTAAAAAATAGCGATCAATCAATATCTCTCCGCTTCTTCCTTATTATTCAGTTTTTTTCCTCCTCCCTTCCTCTTACAACATTCTTTCCTCCTTCTTCCTTCTTCCTTCTATTCTTTCTCTCCTCCCTACTCTATAACATTTCTTCCTTCTTTCCTTATTATTATTATTCTTTTCTCCCTCCCCCACTTTCTCCTCTGATTTGAAGTAATCCTACCCACCCACCCAGTACACCCACAACACCACCACCACCATTACACAACCACCCATGCCACCATCACTCCTACACACACCCACCCACCCATACGCACCCACCACCCCTACACACCCATCACACCCATCCACTCACCCCCTACACACAACCACCCACCAACCCACCACACACTCCATCACGACCTTACACACCCGTCCACCCCAACCATACACCCACCACCACCCACACACACACCAACACACACACACACCACGAATAACAACAAGACGTCCTCACAATAACACTGTTACAGACCCATTACAACAGTAGCAGCAGTATGGTCGAGGTGAAGGCGAACCAGCAAGTATCCCTGAATAGAGAGAACAGTTAAACACGTCCTGAAACTGACTGAAGGAGAGAGAGAAGAACACTCATGATCTAGTTAGTAACAGTTGTGTAAAAACCCAAATAAAAAAAGCGTTGATTAAAAAAGAAATAGGGAAAGGACTGTTCACAAATAGGGTGGTTGATGATTAGAATAACTCAGTAGCAGGTTAGTTAGTGCAGAGTCATTAAGGAGCGTTATAAGGAGGTGATTAATTCATGGATGGTGATGAAAGGTGGATGTAGGTAGTGTAAGTCAACAGTTACTAACACTACCTACATACACCTTTCATCACCATCCATGAATTATCACAGCCTCCTTTATTAGCTCCCTAATGGACTCTGCACTAACTATACCATGCTACTGAGTTTATTCTAATCATCAACCACCCTATTTGTGAACCAGTCGTTCCCTATTTCTTTTTTGAAATCAAAAGCTTTTTTATTGGTATTTACAACAACTGTACTAACTAGATCATGAGTGTTCTCTCTCTTCTCCTTCATCAGTGTCAGGACGTGTTTAACTGAGCTCTCTATTCAGGGATACTTGCTGGTTCGCCTTCACCATAGACCACTGCTGCTACTGTGTTCAAGGGTTCCGTTAACAGTGTTATTGTGAGACGTTTGTTGTTATGCGTGTGTGTGGGTGTTGGGCAGTGGTGTGTGGGGGGTGGTGGGTGATGGGTGGGTGGACGGGCTGTGTATGTAAGGGTCGGTGGATGAGTTGTGGTGGGGGATGGGTGGTTGTGTGTAGGGGGTGAGTGGATGGGGTGTGTGGGTGTGTAGGGGTGGTGGGTGCGTATAGGGGTGGGTGGGTGGGGTAGGAGGAGGGTGGAGGTGGAGGGTAATGGGGTGGGTGGTGGGTGGTGGTGGATGGGTGGGGGTAGATTACTTCAAATCAAGAGGAAGGAAAGGAGGGATGGAGAAAGAAAATAATAATAAGGAAGTAAGAGGAAGAAATGTTGAAAAGAGTTAAGGGGAGGAGGAGAAAGAATAGAAAGGAAGAAGGAAGAAGAAGGAAAGTAATGTTGATAAAGAGAAGGAGGGAGGTAAAAAAACTGATAATAAGGAAGAAGAGAAGAAGATATTGATGAAATTCGCTATTTTGTTTAATGCATAGAGAACTTTGAAGCAATTCCAGTCATTCCAAATTGGTGTGTATGGTGGTGGGTAGGTGCGATGAGTGGGTTATTTGTACGCTTCCACATAAATAGGGAGGGAATAGGTACTTAGGGATAAATAGGAAAGAGGAGAAATAACGTTTATTGTATTTGCATATCCAGTTTAAGAATGCGTAATAGCGAAAATAATCAACTAAGTAATTGTAAACTCATCCCCTTTTTCTCCATCGGACCATTCACATTTTTAGAAATCTTTATGCATCGATTACAGTTTATTCAGAGTTTAAAATCAGATCATCTATTACAAAGACAAAAAATATAACAACAAGGGAATAGAATTTGCGAATCCTCCTCATAGTTCCTGTATATAAATAAAAGAGAATCAAAATATATATATACAGTAAACAGCCATAGACATTATTAAAAACAGTTGCTATTTGTTTATATTTAGCTACAGTTATAATTAGGTTTTACTATTTTGTTATATTTTTTGGCATTATCATTAGACTATGCTAGTTTATACTTTTTGTGATATATATATATTTTGTTAAAGCAATGTACGTTTTTTTCATGCACAAATATATACAATAAAATAATCTTAAACCTATCTTAAGTGTAGGTACTCGTATTATTAATTTCATTAAGTCATCCTGTAAGTGCAGTATAATGTCCATAAGTACACCTTCTTTGATACACATTTCAATGAGGAAATAAAAAAAGGTGGATAGACAGTTGTATGGATGGGATGGAAAGACGGATGTAGGTAGTGTTAAGTTAGCAGGAACTACAACGGTAGGTCTCACTGCCTCTGAGCCCTTTTATTTTCTTCGTTCTTATTTTCTTATGTTCTTATTTTTCTTCCCTTTTAATATTTTTTTTTAGTAACAGGTTACTACAACGTAAGTATCACGCGCTCTTGTAGCTTCCTTATTTTCTTAGCTCTTAAGTTTTTACTCTCTGTATTAGTAACAGTAACAGGAACTACCACGTGTAGGTCTGACGGTCTCTTGTAGCTTCCCATTTTCTTATGCTCTCAATGTTCTTCTCTCCTGTATATAGTAAACAAATAACTACCACGTATATATCTCACGGTCTCTTGTAGCTTCCATTTCTATTACTCCGCCAACGAAGTTGGAGGGGTCTAGTCACCCTCATCGTCTGTCTGTCTGTCTGTCGCGACTGTCTTTTGTCTGGTCTGTCGTCGTCGTCGTTGTTGTAGGTACAGGATGTCTCGAAGACGAATAGATTAGACCAAATCGTTATACCAAGTCTATTGTATAATAAGAAAGAATTACACTCCCCGATTTTGGACGAAAATCTACAAGTTGCACATTCGGTGTCCCACACAATTAAAATATGTCCGTAAGGTAGCCCCTGCCACTCCTGATTTCATCATCTATTAGATCTATCTATATTTCTATATAATTAACCCCCTATACTAACAACTAAATCCCATATATATTACTATCTATAAATTCGTTCGTATTATCTCTCCAACTAGTCCACCCCCCCCCCTATTGTTCTCCTTTTTTTCTTTCTACGTTCTTTAGCTCCTATTACCTCCCCCTACCCTCAATTATGATTATTATTCCCCCCTCTCTTCTTCTTCTTTCTTTTTTCTCTCCATTCTCTTTACCCTTCCTCCTCTCGTCCCCCCTCCCTTTCTTTCCCCCTTCTCTTCCCTCCTCCTGTCTTCCTTTCGTCCCCTCTTCCCTTTTCCCCCCCCCTCCCCCCCCTCTCCCCTCTTCCTTCCTTCTCTTGCTCCCTCTTGCGTTCCTTCCTCTGTCTATCCCCTCTATCTATCTCCTACACCCCCCTCTCTCACTCTATTCTCTCCTTCCCACAATCTCCTTTCCTCATACACCCTCCTCCTCTATCTTACCACCCTCTCCCGACTACTCCTCATCATTCGCGGCCACCGCCCTCCCTACTCTCTCCACGCTACACTCATTGTGCCTCTCCCTCCTTCTTGTACATCCCATTCACTACACGACTCTCTTTCTCACTTTCCTGCCGGTTCGCACGCATCCACATATCCCTGTCCCAGCCCTCTCGGACAGCTCCCGCCCACACCCCATCCTGTCTGCACTCACAGCTGCCACTGGTACCACTATGTGGTGGCGTGTCTTCACCTACAGTTACTGATGTCCCTTCGTTTCATGTCCAACCCAGGTTTTCAGGTCCTACAATTTTTTCCTGGCGTCACTCCCCATCTCCTTCTTACTCTGTGACACTATCCTTCTCACTCTTCTGAATTATCTTAAACTCTCCACACACTCCACATTCTTGCTCGCGTCAACCAGACCCATACTTTTCTTTCTCCTTCCCCTGTAGTACTCTGTCCCCCCAACCAGACTCCACCCATCGCCTCTTCCTTTTTTGTACAGTATTCACTTCTTAATCTTTCACCGCGTTCCCTCGTCGCCTCAAATGTCCTGCTAATAATGCTTATAATTGTGTTCTTGTCTATCGGTTATATGTGTACTCCGCGTCTTATACTTGAATGAATATAAATAAAGAACTCCAAATATAATATTATCGTCATATTAGTATTAGAGGATATATGTATATATCTAGGTATTATGATAGTATGAATAGTATATAATATAATATATTTATATATATATAATAATATATATATATAAATATATACTATATATATATTCTGATCTTTTTACTTTTTTTTTTTTTTTATGACTTTTTTATATTCGGGCGGAGTATGCGCTCTACGTGTGTAATGTGCCCCCCCGCCACACACACCTTAGTTAGTCTTATGTTCTGTATGTTCTTCTCGCCCCGAGTATCGAGTACCACGGCGTCCAAGCAGGTCAGATCGCCGGCACACATGGTGTTCCTCAAGGTCAACTGTCTCTACACCAGTCGCATTCGTAGCTCAAAATCCGGGGAGTAATAATAGTTTTTATATTTTAACGAGAGACGGATAAAGGGTTCCATTCTAAATCTGATAAGTGGTCTCATAATTTAAAATGAGGTGCCTAAGGTTTACAGTGATGATAGGGTTAACTATGATATAAAATACTAGCGACATTTAGAAGAACGTAATGTTAAGTATTATTCCATTCTCCTGGCATCAAATAGCAGCCACAGTAATCAGCAAAGGGTCTAGGATTTTCGGCAATTTTTTTTTACGAGGCGAAAATTATATTCTATCTAGGGCTCATGCTTAAAGTTATGCTCCGGTGTTTACCTGATAATATGGGTAACTTATGATAAAAATACAACTGAAATTAAGACGAAGGAAGTAGTATTCCCTTCTCCTGGCATCAAATATCAGTGCAAGAAAGCATGCAAGGGGTCAGGATTTCACCTGTCGTCAAAAAAACAGTTCCTAGAGTCGATTATCCGCTAATTTTCCTGGTTCCGTTTCACCACGCGCCGCTCTCGACTGTTAAGGTCATGAGAGTTTTTTCCCATTATAGAAAAACCACTGTTTATTCGTGTCTCGTGAAGGATATGATAACCTTAGCTATTGTTTGTAGTGTGAGTTCATTAGGGGTTTTTTTGATTCTCGGATAGTTCAAACGTTCTGTGGATTTGTTTTTGGGTTTAACGATTGAAAGATATTGGTAAAACTTTAGCTCTTTTTTTTTAGTTTTTGACCATTAGTGGTTTTTTTTTTACACTCGTGATATTTTAGAGTTGTGTTTTGTGTTTTTGCGAAAGTTTGGAAGGACACGTAAGTAAAAAACGATTTCACGGCACATTGCAATATATCGTGGACAAAAAGTACTTTATGTGTTTTACGAATATATTGTTTTCTTTATTATTTCTATACGAATTATTAGAAAATTCTTGTTGTACATTTTGCGCAATCAGCAATTGCACCCTAACTGTAAAACGTTTACTTAACCTTCACACTCAAGTAATAAGGCTATGACAACAAAAAAGTTAATATAAGGGACGGGGCAGCGGCGGAGACCATAAGATTGTCAAAGTTAAGATTATACATCGAGTGTATATAGAACTTAGTATCTAACACATAAGGCAGTTTGGTGGACCGACACGTGAAATATTTTGTTTCTTAGACCTCTGTGTCGCGCCAAGATCTTTCCTTGCCTATATAAAAATCGTAGTGGTCGAGCCATAAAACTTACAAAAAAGTGACTGAATAGACCAATTAGTTGATTAACAAGGATACTTAAAACAGGTTATATCTATTACATATTACGATAAGACATAAGAAACTAAGGAAGCTACCAGACTGGCCGCGAGGTATACACGTGTAGTTAACTGTCAACACCTCACAGGCTAACATACCTACATCACCTCCATCCCCATCATCAGAACCATCCAGACCCTCTTTAAAGCTAGCCGCAATGAATACGCACTAACTACCTGTATACTGCAGGTCCATTTCCAATAATTCACCCACTTTAATTTTTTTGTTTTTTGTGTGAACCATAGTTTTAGTCCCTATTTCCTTTCTAAATCAACGGCCCCTTCCAGCTTGAATTCGTACTCTTCGTTTCTCACCCTGGTAATAGCGTAAGAACTTTTCTACCTTCCCTTTAGTGAATCCTTAATTCCACTTAAAAACATCTATCAGATCGCCCTCTTACTCTGCGTCTCTCGACTGATTGGTTAAGGTATCGTATATAATTTGACATATTAGCTTGTATTAACTAAAAAAACCGTCTAATGGTACGAAAATTGTACAATGGAACATACGCTCTGGGTTATCAATGTGGTTAAGTCAAATACTGTATGGTGACCATGTAATTATATTCAACACTCACTCCATACACTAAACACTCTTAAGTCTACCTTCACTTTGTGTTGGCGGCTGACGTAAAAGGAAAGCACGAAAACAAGTTTTTTTCTCTTCTTCATTGACTCGAAAAAAAAAACCCGCCCGTTACCAGAATTCATTGTTTCTCTTATTTTTCGACTGCTTCTTTAAAAGTCTCGTAATCAAATTATAAAGCAATACCGCCTACATGTTTGTTGAAGTAGCAATCACAGGAATAGCCCTTGAGCGCAACGGGCCATATTTGAAGGAATGCATCCGGCGGGGGGAGTAATTCTACATATGATTTGCCATTAGGGAAGATAATCTCAGGTATCAGAAAATGCAGTGATGGACACTCGAGAACGGTACTTAGTGCCCGGTATGGACGCCATCTTTGAAACCGCAGCCAGCGAGAAATGCCCATTGTGGTGGGGTACATTGTTGCACGTGTATCTAGATTTCTATACTAGCTATCGAGTGTGCGGTTGACGACTAAATATTACGTCCCAATGTGTGTACGTACTAAATAAAAAAACAATATGAAGCCATTTTGATTATAGAAAATATGATAAAAATCAAATTTCGAAAAAAAAATCATTATATTTTTCAAGATGTTTGAGTTATTAGACTTGTATTTTTTTAGTGACAACAACACTGGTATGATTTCCAAAATAATGCATTGTGCTAGCACAAACCGTTATCTTCCTATAAAAATAACTCAAAAACTAAAAACATATTCATCCACTTACTGAGTGTACACAAAAAATATGATGAAAAGGCATTGCCACTTCCACCAAACCGAAACACTTATGTCAGTTGGAATTCCCGCCGATATATCAAACCCACAGAAGCCAGTGCCGAAGTGACGTCAGTCGATTCTATTATCTAATTCTATGATATATATCTCAGTCGAGATTTGTTGCGCGTGACTCTGATCATTTCTGAGGGGGGGGGGAGCGCCTAAGAAACTAAAAAGTGAACATGTTATAGATGGCGCCACACATACAACTCATTAATAGAGTCTGGATTTGGCGCCCACTACATGTCACTGAATATTGGATGAGATGTCTAGTAAGATGGCGAGCTTTCGGATATCGGAGTAATCTAACGTCAGGCTTTTGTTCTATCAGCTGAAGATAGGACGGTGTCGAGGCGAAACGGGCGAAGATGGAACCTGAGCCGGAAGCGTGCATCCTGGCAGCAAGAAGTCGCCACTCCGTATCTGAACTAAAGCAAGGCAGCGGGCAACGTTCTTGAAGACATTGTGTGACGCAGGCCGCAGTTAGAAACTTGATCAATTTCTAAATCTAGTCCAAGAAGGCGCAGTTGAACTGCCTAATATTCCAATATTATACCATAGGGCTTGATAGATCAGACTTTCACTCACAAAAAACACTAGCTACTTTGACCAATGCAGCTGATAGTCTTCAGTGATATGCGATGGCGGTGCGAACGGCGATCATCACGGGAAGAAACAGGATCAACTCACGGTCTACGATGATAAAGCATGTTGTGCCAGCGTGCTCAAATTCATAAAAGGCAGTCGTACACCGTGAAACTAAACAGTGGTCTTGGCTGTTGAACTTCGAGCAGATAAGAAATAAGAGATGCTGCGACAGCTCGCAAGATGAGAGAGTTGCATTCACTACACGAGAATATGGGTTTGCAGCTGAGTGCTCACTACCACTTCTCCTGCTATAGAAAACTATACACACGGCCCAAAACTTCAAGTAGAAAACTGACATTAGAACTACCCGCCGAGAAAAAATGAAAATGAGACGATGTATATTCAATTCCATTCGCACACTGACTTGGTTCGTGAACCCGAGGATTGTCCAATAGTGATGTGGCAACAAGACTATCCTAGCTTCAGATACATTTTCAGTGATGAGTTCGTCGACTCCAATCAGAAGAATCTGCAGCGCACATTACAAAGAGAGTTGAGCAATCGCGTCAGCTTCTTCAATGTGAAACACCGTGTATACTGAATGCCCGCATAATCTGACAAAGCGAGAGATTGCTTGCAGAGTGCGGTAAACTGAAAGCAGAGTGAACGCATTTGAAACGAACGGACGGATGAAATAACATTGTGGTTGACAGCATTCACTGCGATAGACCACGATCACAGAAGAGCAATAACACACTGAACGTGGCCGCCTCAGCAGCAGGAACTCACTTCAGATTTACGTGAAGATACAGATCTCTTCGTGTATTTCTGCAACTTGAATTTGCGGGACGATGTGGTAGCTCTGCGCGTGCCTGACAAGACTGGTATGGTCGACTGCGCTCCAAGAGATCATCAATGCTGTACACCGGCAACGCTTGTACCATCAGAACATAGAAGCATGTCCTACTTCCGTGGGTCATGAAACGCTCTACGGGTAATACAGAGTGTCATCAGATATTGATCGACGCGGGGACGGAGTATCGCCATACACAGTTTCTGGAAGGAAATCGAGACAGCGCTATGCATAGGACAAATTAGCAAGTGTGGAGAAAGAGACAGGACCACTTCCGTCACATGTGCAAACTCGGTCCCGACTGTATAGCATTCGAAACAAACGAAGGCTAGAGAATCGGCTGATTGGTGGGGAACATCGCCATTCGCGTCAACGCAGGTATATCGTCCAACCGAGATCCAGTCGTGTTGCCGCCCCAAACCCCATCGGCAGTATCAAAGCAGATAAGAAGCGATCTATCCCGTCATTCCAGCGATTTACTTCCAATATACAGCGTTGGGAAACGCAAGAGGGTTTCCCCACCTTGCAATCACAAGCCTGCAGATCTTCTGACACTCTTGCAGGCGCAACATCCTTGCGCCGCCGCCAAAATCACGTGGTGTTGGTACTACCCCCGCGATAGGTGGAAGTTGGTGAAGACTCGAATTAGCCACGAGGAAGCAGACACGCGTATTTTTCTCCACGCAAAGGCCGCCCTCCCCACACAAGCGATATCTTATTGGCAGTTGACACCAAACGTTTGATCATCAGTCTTCATTCAGCAAAACCCCCCCATCGATAGTCAGCCTTCATCAGACGAGGAACAAAGGTTCGAGTCAGAATGTTTACGTTTTGGGAAAATTGGGCGGTATTTGGGTCGGAGTTTGCCCCGGCATGCCCGGGCTTTGCCTGGGGGGGGAAAGTTAAAAGGGTTGGCTGCCCAAGGAAAAGAAAAGGTTTAAAACTTTCAAGCGAAAAATTTTGATTTCAAGATTCAAGATCGGGCCCCCGTGGAATGTAAACAGAGTCTTTTGCATTACCTCCGTTCACTGCGGGAAAGAAAACGTCCCCTGGAAATTCCCCTTTAAGTTCTGTGCAAAAAAGGGCCAGCAACTACAGCCCCCTATGGGGAAAACCCCTTTTGACATCGCTTTAGGGGCAACTTAAAAGGGGGGCCTTTTTTTTTTTTTGGGACGCACTGGGAAACTGAGGGGTCCCAAAACCAAGCGGCTGCTAACCGATGGGCTTCCCTCAAAAATGAGGGGGCGGGGCTACCGCTCCCCACGTCAACCCTTTCTAGACAGGGAAGGCGTGGAAACCTCAGGGGCTCCCATTGAAGGGGTTTTAAATGCCTGTTGTTGGAAGCCCAGGGAAGCAAACCCAAACGGGGGCAGGAAAGATCCCCATGTGGTTTTAATCAAGCCTTGTGGGAAAAATTGAGATAACTTTTTGCCCCTGTATAAATTTTTAAGATTGGTTTATTATAAAACAGGCCCCAAAAATTCCAAAAATTTTTTTTAAAAATTAAAAAGGTTTTTAAAAAATGTTTAATTTGGGTTTTTAACCTGTTTTTGATAAAAATTTTTTGGGGGGCCCATTTTATGAACTTTCCCCCCCTTTTAATTTGGGTAAATTTGGGGAAAAATCACTCCAAAGTCTTTAAATCAGTTAATAATTAAAACTTCCCATTTTGAAAACCGTGGAAAAAGTGCGATTTTATGAAAATTTGCCCCTTTATTAAAATTTCCTTGTTTAAAAAATTTTCCGTCAAAAATTTAATTGGAAAACGTTTTTCGAAATGAAAATTTTTTCATTTTAAAACCTCTTTAAATTTTTTTTTTTCGAAACCGTGGGGTATTTTTGGGGTTAATTTATAGCAGTAAAACGTTACAAATGCAAATTTAAAATTAAATGGTGTTTTTTAAAAAAGTCAATCTAATAAAAAATTGAAAAAAATATGATTTTTTTCGAAAATTTGATTTTTATAAAAATTTAACATGACAAAAGCTTCATATTATTTTTTTTAGACGGTAACATGGACGATTTTAGTCGTCAACCGCCACCGATAGCGTATAGAAGCCAGATAACGTGCAACAATGTACCCAAAAAATGGGCATTTGCGCTGGGGGTTTCAAAGATGGCGTCCATCCGTGCACAAAGCTACCGTTCTCGAGTCCAATGCATTTTCTGACATTTGAGACTTTGGTCTAATGGAAAATCATAATGAAAATTTAATTTCCCCCCCCCCCGGAGCATATTTTTGGTTGGCTAAGGGACTAGAAGCAACAGTTTAGTTAGTGTGTAGTAGACAGTATTTGTAGTAGTATAGTAGTATCGTGTAGTAGTAGTAGTATAGTAGTAGTAGTGTAGTAGTAGTAGTAGTAGTGGTTTTGTAGTAATAGTAGTAGTAGACGTAGATAACAGTATAGTCGCCAGCTGCAATAAAGCGCCCGCCCCCAAAATTACGAATTATAGCATCACAAATGATTTTTATGTGCCAGAAGATGAACACAGTAGTTTTATATCACGACGATCAGTACTCTGTTTCAGCTGTTTTTTGCTTTGTATCTGCCAAAAAAATACGGTTTTAAAATTTTCCCTACCGTTTTTTTTTTTTCCCCCCGGGGGACGACGACGGCGGGGGACACTCAGTAAATAAACATAACTGGCGACCCCTTTTTGTTGGTTGTCCTTGGGTATTTTAGTAATTTTTTCATTTATAGCCCATAATAGACACAGATGAAGACACAAAATGACACAGACTTCCAGATGCCCTTCAACTTTCCTGAAATATGGATGAGAAAAGTAAGTATTAACGCCACCACACGTCTGGGGAAACAGAAAAAAAGTTGTCCTGGCGAATTTATTTTTAACCACGGAGCAGCCGTGTGGTTGGGGGGAGTGGTAGTAGCGGGGTGTAGGTGGGGTGGTGTGGTAGCATAGTAGTGGTGGCGGGAGTTTTAGTAGTGGGCGTAGTAGTGGGTAGAGGGGTGGTCGTTTTATCTTTACATTTCATTTTGCGGGTCTGGGTCGTCGTTTCCTGCCTTTGTCGTATGCCTGGGTCGTCTTCCGTTGCTAGGTCGTATGCCTGTCGTCTTCCCGTAGCTAGGTCGTATGCCTGGTCGTATTCCCCTGCTAGGTCGTCTGCCTAGTCGTCTTCCCTTGCTTTTTTGTCCCTTCGTCTGCATCGTCCCTCGCCTCTGCAAAAAAAAGAAAAAAACATAAGAACAAAAGGGAAAATAAGGAAGCTACAAGAGACCGCGAGACCTACACGAGGTAGTTCCCTGATTACTTAACACTACCATATCCACCTTGCATCCCCATCATGAATTTATCCAGACTCCTTTAAAACTCTCTATTGACTCCGCATAATACCTGACGACTGAGTCCATTCCAATCATTTAAGCGACAGTCACACTGAAAAACGGTGTATCAAGGTACATCCCGTTATAGGCCGGGGGTTAAAATCATCCCGGGTATAGGCGAGCGCCCCGGTGTGCCGGGACGGCGATCTGAAATTTTAAACATGTTTAAAATTTCAGATCGTTGTCCAGGCAGTCACGGCACGCCAGGTCACCCACGGTACCCCACGACATGGACACGGTATGCACCACGGTAGACCACGGTACGCCAAGGTCACCGTGCCGGGAGTGTACCGTGGTTCTACCGGACCCAAGTGTGACTGTAGCTTTACCACCTAGTTGTGAACCAGTTTCTCTCTATTTCTCTTGTGTAATTATTATATTTATTGATATTTTTGTTCTCACTTTTCTATCTTAAGTCTGTTGTTGTGCTTTTTTTATTCGTCAGGTCGCGTATGCAGAACCAATAACAAAGAAAGACACGCTATATTATTAACATTTTCTTCTCTACCACGAATATAATTACTGAATTTCTTCTGTGATAATTGGTTTATTACTAATTTTTTTACTAGACTTTCTAAGTAGGTAGTGATGTTTAACTCTCTCTACATTCTCTCTCTCTCCTTCTCTCTTCTCTCTCTCTCTCTCTCTCTCTCTCTCTAACTCTCCTCTCTCTCTCTCTCTCTCTCTCTCTCTCTCGCTCTCTCTCGTCCTCATTCAGTTTCTAGTATATATATATATTTTTCTTATTCATTTGTACTTTAATTAATGTGTTTGATTCTAAGTAGGTCTCTCTCTCTCTCTCTCTACTCTCTCTCTCTCTCTCTCTCTCTCTCTCTCTCTCTCTCTCTCACCTCTCGGCTCCTTCCGCGCATTGCCCTACGAGGAAAGCGACTGAGAATGATGTCCTCGCTTTCTGCTCCCCCGCGGTGCTCTGAGGAGGTCAAGCATGATTAGAGAGAGATAAGATAAGATAAGATTTTCATCCTATCTAGACACTTTGCAAGTACCAACTACAAGGTTATTGACTATACAAAGCGCCGCCACGTCAGCACGAACTAGGCAGACCCAACCGCTGACCGAATGCACAGGGACGCTGCACATTGCGGGCTCACGTCTCTACCAACCTTGCCACCCTGACGGGCGATTAGAGAGAGAGAGAGAGAGAAGATAGAGAGAGAGAGAGAGAGAGAGAGACGAGACGAGAGATGAGAGAGACGAGAGAGGAGAGAGAGAGGTAATACTTAGGACATAGGACATAGCCTGATTATATACACTTTCATACGTAGCCTACATATAGATAGATAGACATTTAAACAGAGTAGATAGACATAGGCAGGCTGACAGACATTAAACATAACAAAATCCACAATATAGTAGAAAGATGAGCAAAAGATAAACATGTAGATAGATAGATAGATAGATACATAGATAGATAGATACAGAGATAGATACAGAGATAGATAGATAGATAGATAGATAGATAGATAGATAGATAGATAGAGATAGATGGATGTATACACAGATGGGTACAGAGAGATGCAGAAAAGTGCTGATTCATGCCAACAAAAAAAACAAGCACGCAGTCATGGAAATTCCCAAAGTAGCACACACACACAACACACACACACACACACACACACACACACACCACACACACACACACACAACACACACACACACACACACACACAACACACACCCCACACGACACACAGAGAGGAGAAGAAAATAAAGAAAAACAGAGAGAGAGAGATGCAGAGAGAGAGAGATTAGAGAGAGAGAAGAGAGAGACGACTCACCTCCGCTACAAGACCAGTCAGGATCTCGCTGCTTGTCTCATCAATGTTGCCATTCGCGAGTTTTCACCTAACCTCGTATGAAAGCTGCCAGGAGAAACTGACATTATTTCTCCTCCTCTGCCTCCCCCCCTCCTGTTCCTCCTTCTCCTACTACTTCATCTTCTCCTTCTCCCCCTCCTACTCCTCCTCCTTCTCCTCCTCCTCTTCCTTCTTCACCATGAAGAAAAAATTGCAAAGGAATCCAAATCAAACCCGAAAAGGTTCTTTCAATACGTTCGAAGTAAGAAAAAACGTCAAAACAAGTATTGGCCCTTGAAAGATAAAAATAAACATCTTGGTAAATGATAATAAGCCCAATGAATACTTTAATGCGGTATTTATTAAAGAAGACGAAGCTCCATTACCAGAACCAGTAACCATGTATGCGGGACTCGAAAGTGATAGATTGGAAATAGGAGAGATAACAGTACACGAAATATCAAAGTATTTGCAGAAACTCGACCCAGCAAAATCCGTGAGGGTGGACGAAATTTCGCCGCGATTATTTCGCGAATGTCACAGTCAACTTCGCTCCCATTAAAGATTATTCTCAATAAATCGCTAATGGACAAAAATGTTCCTAGTATGTGGAATTTGCTAATGTTACACCGATATTCAAGAAAGGGGGTAAGAGCCTCGTAAGTAATTATCGTCCAATTAGTCTAACGTCTGTAATTGTTAAACTATTTGAGAAAAATATTAGCGGGATAAAATAGTGTCTTTTCTCGATGAAAATAAATCAATATTAAACTCCCAGCATCGATTTCGAAATAAGAGATCTGCTTAACAAACCTACTCGATTTTTTCAATGTAATTTATTCAAACTGGGACGCTAAAACTGGGTACGTCGTTAAGGTGAAACCGAGTGTACTCTGGTGAAACCAAGCCCAACCGACCATTATAATGCACTCAGGACATCCCTGTATGGCTAGAAATGACTGGGGTGGTTTCTAAGTAATCTTCCCAAGATATCTTCCTGATCTGAGTAGTTTGGCAGTCGTAGCATTAAGTTTTACCAACAAAACCGGCTTCTATTCCTAACCTAACCTAACCTAACCTAACCTAACCTAACCCTCGCCATTTTGTTTCCTGCAGAGGGCACTAGGTGGAGACACAGGCAGATCTAGAGCAACAATCACTAGGTGGCGCTGGATTACGGGAGGTCACGGGAGGTACTGTACATGTAAACAGTCGGCGAAACCGAGGCGTCGGTCTGGGAACAAGGACTTGAGGAGTTTTTCTCTCATTATTGCCTTCATATGCTGTTATATTGGATGTTTTGATGTCTAGTTGTTTGTTAGATGCAAATACACCATCCTAGGTGCACACTGATACCGAAATGTAATTATAAGTGGTCGGTTTGGGCTCGGTTTCACCAGAGTACACTCGGTTTCACCTTAACGACGATGCGCTAAAACTCCCTCGGATATGATATACCTTGATTTTCAGAAAGCCTTCGATACAGTAAACCCTAAGCGATTTTGACCAAGCTAAGGGCACATGGCTTAGGAGAGGCAGTTATGTTCATGGATTGGCGATTGGCTTTCAAATCGTAAACAACGGGTAGTAATAAATGGCGAGGGATCTGATTGGTTAGTTTTTTACTAGTTAGGGTGCCTCAGGCTCGGTCTTGGGTCCTACTCTTTTTCTGATATATATCAATGATCTGGACTGCGGACTTTATCTAAATATCGAAATTTGCTGATGACACCAAATTAGGCGGTAAAGCATAATACATACTAGAGAAAATTGCAAACTCATACAACGTGATCTCGACAAACTATCAGATTGGAGCGGATTCATGGCTATTAAAATTAAATTTCCCGAAAAATGTAAAGTAATGCGTATAGGCAACGATAACCTCAAAAAAAAAACATCAAAATGCCAAAAATAAATCGTTACGAAGTACAGCGGGAAAAGGATTCAGGTGTCATCATCAGTAATGATCTGAAAAACCAGTAGCATTGCCTAGCTGCCAGTAAAAGAGGAAATATGATGTTGGGCTTCATAAACGCAACTTTGAACAACAAAGTCCGAAAGTAATGACACAATTATCCCACGTCCTTGGTTAGGTCGCACTTAGAATATGCCGTTCAATTCTGGTCCCCCTTGTTTCGTAAAAGATCAACCCAAAATTTGGGAAATAAGTTCAAAGAAGAGCAGCCAAAACTAATGCCATCTCTGCGAAATTTATCTTATGAAGAGAGACTGCGGAAACTTAATATGTTTCTCTAAAGGATCCTAGAATCCGTGGGGACTTGATAAAAACCCTTTTAAAGATCCTAAAAGGTTTTGATGTCATAATCAAGAGAACCTATTCGAGCTTCTCCTCAAGTGACACCAAGAAATAAGGGTTTTTTAAACTGAACGGTCAACGTTGCATCACGATCTCCGTAAAAAGGTATTTCAATGTTAGAGTTGTGATCGAGGGAAACAAATTACCAGCAAATGTTGTCGATGCCAGCACATTAACTACTTTTAAAAAAACAGACTTGACGCGCACTGTAAAGTAAATGGGTATTGATATTGCCCTGCGAATTCATAGTATAGTCCCCCCGGATCGATTAGTGTTAGTGGTAGTTGTAGTTAGCATATTAGCCCTATATATCCTATCATTCTTCACTACGAAACTTCAATGTTCCTATCTTCTTAGGGACATGGTATCATTTTCCAATGTCCTCTTACAAGTAGTTGATAGTTAGTAGTAGTAGTACAACAGATACCCTCGTTGTGGACCAAGGTTCCTGGTGTCTGTTATTCCCATGTAATCCTATGTATCCCTATGCTCCTCCTCCTACTCCCTTTTTCTAACTACTACTCCTCCCCCCCCCTCCTCCTCCTCCTCCTCCTCCTCCTCCCCTCCTCCTCCTCCTCTCCTCCTCCTCCTCCTCCTCCTCCCTCCTCTCCTCCTCTCTCCTTCCCCTTTTTTCTGCTCCCCCTCCTGTTCCTCCCGACCTCTTCCTCCTCCTCCTCCCCTCCTCTCCTTCATCTTCTCCTTTCCCCTTGCTCCCCCTTCCCCTTCCTCCTCCCCTTCTTGCTCCTTCTTCCTCTCCTCCCCCCTCCCCTTCCCCCCTCCTCCCCTCCTCCCCTCCTCCTCTCCCCTCCTCCCCCTTTTTTTCCCCTCCCCCTCCTTTCCTCTCCTCTTCCCTCTCCTCCTTCCCCTTTTCACCTTTCCCTCCTCCTCCTTTTCCTCCTCCCCCTCCCACTTTCCCACCCCCCACCCCTCCCCCTCCCCTCCTCCTCTTCCTCCTTCCCTCCTCCCCTCCTCCTCCTCCCCTCCTCCTCCTCCTCCCCCTCCTTTCCCCCATCTCCCCTTTCCTCCCCCTTTTTCTCCTCCCCCCCCCTCTTCCCTCCACCCTCCCTCCCTCCCCCCACCTCCCCCTCCTCCCCCTCCACCTCCTCCTCCTCGTCCCATTCAACTTGAAAGACGGGGCGTAAAAGCCATTGAAAAAGAAGAACTCTCCATCACTACCATAACAGATTCGAAATCTTTGCCAAAAAAGTCAGAAAAAAAGGAGTCAAATGATCGGGGACTCAATCTTTCGTGATCAGCAGGGGAAATTTTGGGTCGGGCCCCAACACGAAAGGGGGCATGCATTCCAGGAGCGTCCCGGACAAAAACAGAAGCCTGCGATGTTTTAACAAATGAGCCGACGCAAACCCCCGACATTTTTCACGCGGGAACAAAAAACGTAAAACAAACCAGATCAGAGGCCCCCTTTATAAAAAATGCAAGATGATGAAAAAATAAAAAGTAAAATCTAGAAAATCATCGATCGGGTATTTTTCCGAGGACAATGCGGCAAACAGCTCTACAACAAGGCCTTAGACAAAAAACGTTCGCAAATCTCTGTAAAGAAGAAGGAGTTGAATTATAAATTTAGGGCCCTTTTTTATAACCAACCGATTTTTTCCCAAAAACGAGGTCCCCACTAAATTTTTTTGGTTCGCACGACTCGGTAGGCACTAAATGACGCGGTAACTAAACAAATCAAAAAAACTCCCAGCGGGTGGGGTCCGAAAAAACCCAAAGCTCAGTTCCCCCCATAAAGTTCTTTTCACTCAAAGCCCCAAAAATTTTAGTTCCCGCAAACCCCCAACTACCCATCCCGATATTAAAGCTTGTACTTTAATCCCCGTAGTATAGTAAAAATTTCATGATTTAGAGGAACTAGTTTATCAAACAATACGACATCATCGGAATTTCAGAGTCAGGGAAAAGATACGACAAATGGTTTTTTGGGCGAATTTGCGATACAGGGGTATAATTTTAAGTTAGAAAGACAAAGAAGAGAGGAGGAGGTTTTATTATATAAAAAGCCTCCTTACCCCTTGTAGTTTTAAAAAAACGAAACTGAAAACAGAAAGTAATTTTCGTTCAAACAAAAATCGCATTCTAAAAAAAGTAGAAATTTGGGGTTTTTATCGACCTCCACCCAAAAAAACAAATAAAAACGAAAAAAACTTATGAACAAAATTTTGGGAAAATTTAGTTCTAGAACAAAAGCGAATATTGGGTGTTTTTAAATATTCCCTTTAATTTGGGGGCTCGCTTACAATACATGGGGCACATCTCTTTTAAATCCCCAAAGAAAGTGCTTTATACCAACACGGGGATACCCAAAAACGCGAGGCGAAAATATTCTAGATCTCATTTTCACAACTAGCGAAAATTTTGCGAACTTTAAAAGTCGGATCCGATTTAGTAGCAGTGACCCCGGGCGATTATTTTCAGTTTTTAAATCAGTAAGACAAGCGAACGAAAAAAGAAAAAGTTCTTGTTTATCGAAAGGCAGACTTCAAAAAACTAAAAGAATTTAAAAAGAACACCGTTGGGAATGTATCTCAGAAAGTAACGACATAAATTAGCAGGGCATGAATCAGGGTAAGTTTAATTTAGCAATACAATCCTCAATCCCGATGCGAATAGGCGATCTTTTCAAAAATTAAACCAAAAGGTGGACCCGCAAAATAAAGGGGCACCCTTGAAAACTAAAAAGCGGATATAAAAAAACCATAGAAACACAAAAAAAGAGACAAACGCGATCACGACAGAATTAGACGAAATAAAAAAAAAACCTTAAGCAGAGGAAAAAAAATTTTAAAGTACGTATTCCCGAAATGAGCAAATCAAACCCTAAAAAATTCAAGCAGTTAAAAGGGAAAAAAAGTAATGAGTCACCATAGGACCTTTGGAAAGGGAAAATGGCGAACACACAAAAAATGAAGTATCAGGGCGGATATCTAAATAACTTTTTTGCACAGTCTCACAGTGGAAAAACACGCAAAATAACCCATCCCAAAAAACCCGACAAAGGTATTCCCTCAGCTCTTTAAACCTTTCAGGAATGGACATTTGCCCCCGAAAAAATAACAGAAGATAACAAAGCCCTGGTCCTGATAAAATTCGCCACCCCCTATTAAAAGAAGCAAAGAAAGAAATAGAAAACCATTCCTTTATTTTAAAAAGTCTTTTTCACCCGGGAAAAGTACCCTGCGAAGGAAACTGAAAGCCACCCTATTTTAAAAAAAGGAAGCAAGTCGCAGCCCGGAAACATCGCCCAATCAGTTTTAACTCAGTTTTGGAAAATTTAAAGGAATCCATCATAAGAGACAAAATCGTAAGTTCTTAGAAAAAAATGAATAATCAAAGACCGAGTGGATTTAGAAATAAACGCTATGCCTCTCAAAAACTTTTCTTGGGTTTTTTCAATAGTGTATTTAAATGACGACAACACGAGGGCAGTAGAGTAGTTTTACCCCGATTTCAAAAAGCGTTCGACAAAAATTCCTCATAAGGTCTCATAGCAAAGTAAAAAACTAGGATAACAGGCCCTCTTTCAAATTTGGGTAGAAAAATGGCTGTCAAACGTAAACAAAGGGGTAAAAATGGGAAAACTTCTGACGGACCCGTGTAAATAGTGGTGTTCCCAAGGATCAGTTTCGGACCCCATCCTGTTTTTAAATACTAAATGACATTGACGAGGGGAAAAATGCCCGGATACGAAATTTTCTGATGAACCCCAAAATCACAAACAAGCCCCTACAAATTCGCGCCAACTCATACAAAAAAGACTTAAACACACAAAAGAATGGTCAAAAACATGGCAAAGAATTTCAACCTTTTACAATTTCCCGATACAACGGTAATAACAACCCCATAAAGTACGTGATGAACGATTTCCAACTAACAGTGTTGAAAAAAAGAAAAAAAATTTTGGGTTAAAACTCGAAAAATCCAAACCCAAAACCAAATTATAGAGGTAGTACAAAAGCAAAAAAAATTGGTTGGGTTTATGGACGAACTTTTAGTTTTAAATCTGAAAAAGTATATCACTCTTTTTAACCGCTTTTTCGCCCCCCTCTAGAAACGTGTAGTTTGGTCACCTTATTATAAAAAGGGGGAAAAGAAAATAGAAAAAAAAACAGGCAGGTAACCCAAAAAGATACAGATGCGAAAAAAATGTACGAAAATCGGCTCAAAGAACTTAACTATTCCCACAAAAAAAACGAAGGATAAGAAGGGGGCCTTTACGAAGTATTTTTAAAACCAACGGATTTTCGAAGTGTTCCAGAAAATCTTTACGCTGACCGGTCAAGCTCAACTAGAAAAAAAGGTTTAAAAAAAGCAGGAAAAAGGTTTTTAACGAACGAAGCAAAGTACTCTTCACAAAAACCCTGTTGTAAAGAGGAAATGGGCTGCCGTAGACGTAAAATCAAAACAAAGAATCATTAAAATCGCCTCGATAAAATTTTTATTTCAAATCCCCGGTTGTCACTGTTTTTCTCGGAATAAAAAATTTTTCCGCGGGCTCTGAAACTTTCCTCATTGCGTAAAATGATTGCGAGTCGCGTTACAAACCCCCACCACAGCTCAAAATCCCGGAAAAAGGTCATACAAAACTTTTTGACCTGTGGGGGGGGGTGGTTAGTAAGGGCCCGCAGTTGGACCACACGGGGTTTTTACCAGGGGGCACTGTGCAGGGGGGATTTTAAAGGGACGGGGTCCTACTTTGGAAGTGCAATACCGCAGTTTTTAAAAAAGGAGCTGGGGCCTGATTTATGCTGTCCCCAAGAAAACGCCAGGCAAGGCTGCCGCACCCCCTGAAACCCCACTGAGCCCACACCAACACTACATAGACCTCATAACACACACAGATAGCCCCCAGTTAACGGTTACCCCTACTACTTCGACTGTGAGGGGTGGTTCAGTTTGGGTTTGACAGTTAGTGACCACCATCGGGATTTAAGGTACCCGGGTCCTGCTGCAGGGGGCATTTTAAAGGGACGGCCTCCTACGGAAAATACACAATCCGCAGTGGATTGAACGGAGCTGGGGCTGATTGACGCTGCCTCCAAAGAAAGCGCCCGGAAAGGCGCCGCACCCCTTGAACCCACACTGTTTTACACCATTACAAAACACACTAACTGACCTATCTATCAAGCACAACCCCCCCCCACAAAAGTGTATTTTAGCCATAGTTTACAGCTTAAAATTTTTCACAAATTCCAGCAGTTTTTCTATATGAGGGTTCATTCTTTTCCGGCCAGCTTCGGCTGGGGGGATGGGTGGGTGGGGGGAAAGTTCTATTTCCTACCCTTTCCTTATTTTGTTAGTGTAGAATTTAAAGCAAACAGTTTGTAAGGACTACGGTCTTTTTGCTTTTTGGTTTTTCCCTTTTGATTCCTTTTATTTTTGTTTTCCTTTTTTATTCATCCTTTTCCCCTCCCCTCTCCCCCCATCTCCTATCCCCTTTAATTCCCCTTCTCCCCCCCCGTGCCCCGTCCCCTCCCCCTCCTCCTGTTTCCTTTCCCCCTCCTCCCCTCCCCCTCCTCCCCTCCTCCTCCTACCCCTTCCTCCTCCCCCTCCTCCTTCCCCCTCCTCCTCCCCCCCCTCTTTTTTTCCCCTCCCCTTTTAATCTCCTCCCCCCTTTTCCTACTCCTGAAACTTCTTTTTTGCCCTTTTTGTCCTCCTTAGATTTTTTTTTTTAAAGGGAATTATGAACCGTTTTTTTCTTATTTTAATTTAGGTAAACATTTTCCCCTTTCAATCCCCTGGGTTTTTTTTTCCCACGTTTCTTCATCCCCCTAGCTTTTTAATTTTCCTTTTAACTTATTCCCCAGTTTTTTTATCCTAACCATGACTCATGAAATAACTTTATGGGAAAATATCTCAGATCTTTTCTTCCTAATTTAATTTGCTTTTTGAAGCAACTAAATTCGGTAGCCATTTTTCCCCGAACATAAATCTAGAAAAACTGATGACAAATATCTTTTGTCTTTTTCCTTTCCCCTCAAAAAAAGTATTTTAAAACCTCATCGTTTAATCTTCTCCTGTTCCCTTTTCACCATTCTTTTTCCCTCCCCCATCCTCCACCTTACCCTTTCCCTCTACCTTCATAAAACATAAGAAAAAAAAAGAAGCTACAAGAGGCCGGAGAACACGTGGTAGTCCTGTATTAACATACCACTCCACCTTTTATCCCCATCCTGAAATATCTAGCCCCTTTTTAAACTCCCCATGATCCGCACAACCACCTGACGACTGAGCCATCCAATCATTTCCACCCATTTTTGAACCAGTTTTTCCTAATTCCTTTTAAATCACGCTTTTTAGTTTAATCCGTTATTCTAGTTCTACCCTCCCTTTAACCCCCTATCCTCCTTCCCCACTCTCTCCCTTTCCCCCATCCGCTCCTACCTGGACAGCTGTTTGTTCCCCCTCCCCCGGACCCCCCCCATCACTTCGTTTTAGCGTGGCGGGGGTGGGAGCAGGGTGTCCAGGCGAGCCAGGGTGCCCGGAAAGGGCTCCCTCGCCCCTCCCGCTGCCTGAAGGGGGGGAAAACTTCGGGGGACGCCTTGCCGCATTTCACTCCCAGTATAGATTTTTTTGTGATATTTTTTTGGGTTATTTTTGGTTATTTTTTATTTTTTATTATTTTTATTATGACTTTGTAGTTTTTATTATTATTACTGGGTTTTCATTATTATTTTTTTTTATTTTTATTTTTATACTAAAGTGTAGTATTAAATATTATCAAATTCCCCCATTTTTAAAATTTTATTATAGGGATTATTAGTATCACATAGCATGATTATTATCGTTATAGAAAGGGATTCCCACCAAAATTTTACCCGTGAAAAAAGATATATGATGCTTAGAAAAAAAATCGGAATGGTTTATACTTTTTTTTTTTTCCTTTTTTTTTTTTTTAGGGGCCCTAAAACAGGGGGGGGGCCCAGGGGGCAAAGTTAGCCCGTCGAGAGATGCTTTTGGAAAAAAAGAGAGGAGAGTTTTCCGTGCTGCGGGCGTGGGGCCCCGAGGACTGGCTTTTTCCATCCTGATTTGGAGTGCGGAGGAGAAAGGGGAAATGGCGGGGATAGTGAAATTTTTATACCATAACACCGTTTTTTAACATTTTCTCTCTCTTCTTTGGTTTTGTCCACGCAGCCCGGGGACTCGCGATCCCCAAATTTTCACCCCCCGGGGTGCGAGTTTGGAGTCATTATTACCGATCTTTGGGAAAATGCCTCACACCCCACACAAACCCCCCTCCCCTGCAAAGGGGACAGTAACCGCCCGAATTTGTTTAGGGAAAAATCCCCGGGAATGAGGCGGGAGTTCGGGATCAAAAGCCCGGAAAAATATAGTGGTTTCCGGACGCCCTAATGGGTGAAACCCCCCCCAGACGGTTTTGGTGTGTGTGTGTGTGTGTGTGTGTGTGTGTGTGGGGGTGTGTGTGTGTTGTTTTGTCAATACTCACATTATTAGGAGCGAAGTCTTGTAGGTGGACGGAGGGGGCTGTGGTCGCCCCCCAGCCCCCCACCGCCCCCAGGAGAAAACGCAGGCCCTGCCCCGCCTTCATGCTGCTTCCCGCGTGAGAGGAGGGAAATGTACAAAGAAGAGAGAGAGAGATGGAGAGAGGGGAGAGAGAGAGAGAAGGGGAGAGAGGAGAAGAGAGAGAGGGGGAGGAGAGAGAAGGGGAGAGAGAGAAAGGGGGGAGAGAGGAAGGGGGAGGGGGAGGGGGAGAGGAGAGAGAGGGGAGAGAGAGAGGGGAGAGAGGGAGAGAGGAAGAGGGGGGGAGAGAGGGAGAGAGAGAGAGAGAGAGGAAATATAGACAACGAAGGGGTTTAAAAAAAGGGGGGAAAAGGGGGGGGAAATGGAAGGAAAGGGATTAAAAAGGGAAAAGGGAAAAAAAGAGAGAGAGAGAGAGGGGGAGAGAGAAGGGGGAGAGGGAGAGGAGAGAGATGAGAGGAAGAGGGGGAGGAGGAACCCAAAAAGAGGAGGGCGGAGAGAGGGAGAGAGGAGAAAAAGGGGAGAGAGAAGAAAGGGGAGAGGGAAAAGGAGAAAAGAGAGAGAAAAACCCCCCTTGTCCCCCCTGGAAGGGAAAAAAAAGGTGTCAACTGAGCCCTTTTTTCTCCTTATCCCCCATTTTAAATTTGCTTCTCCTTCAAGGTTTCTTAGCCTTCCCTCCTTCCCCCCCCAAAAACCTCCCCCCTCCTCCCCCTCCGGCCCCCTCTTCCTTTCTCCTTGTCATCCTCCTCATTCCTTATTCCCCCCCTCACTCACTCTTCCCCACTTTCCATCCCATCTCCTCCTCCTTATTTTAATTCCTCTCCTACCCTCTCACTTCTCCCCAATAGCCCACAGTACTCCCCCTTCTTTTGTAGCTTCCCTCCCCATTTCCAAACTTTGCAGTTCATATTAGATCCCCCCCTACCCTTTTAAACCCCTATAAAAATAGTCTAAAATTTTTTGCCCTTCGAGAGGAAAAAGGGAAAACTAAATTATTTTTCACTTCTATAAAAAAAAAATTTTTCAATCATCTCTTCTGTACCATCTCACTCATCTCATCAACTTTAAAAATATATATTTAATTCACTTTTATTATTCAGAGCACAATATTCATTCATTTTCATTACCCAAAACAGCAAAAAAAGGGCCCTTGTGTACAAAAATTAAAAATTTGCCTTTGTCTTCTTTCATAAGATATAATATAATATATTATTATATATAATATATATATATATAATTAAAATTAATATATAGATAATAAATATTTTTATTTTTTATATATAAAATTATATATAATATATATATATAAATATATAAAGTCATGTATAAGTAATTAAAATTTTAAAATTATATATATATTATATAAAATATATATATATTATATAATATATATATATATAAAATATAAAATTAAAAAGTATATAAAATAATGAATAAGTCCCCCTTGAGCTCGATATGTCTGCTTGTTAAATGCAAACCAGGAAGCAGCGGCCTTGTCTCCTTAAAAAGCCCCCTTTTCACAATTCCATAAGGGAAAACCACAAGGGCGCCAACAAGCAATGCGCAGCCCGTATGGTCCTGGTTTGGGTCCACGTGACCGATCGGGGACGCTCGTGACGCGCTGGGGCCGAGGCCCAAAAAAAAAGTTAGGCATCCCACTACAAAATCGGGAAGCTCCCCGATTTTTTTCCCCCAACGCGGCATCGTAAGTCTATCGTGAGCTATCGTTTTTAAAATGAACAGCCTCGGCACTATGTGATCGTCGAAATCTTCCTATCGTGACGATAAAATCCGTTACGCCCTCCCCACCCCTATTTTCCCCCCCTTTTTTGTCCCTCTAACCCCTTCCCCCCTTTCAATTCACCTCCAAACCCACCCCCACCTCCCTAACCCCCTACTCCCATCCCCACGTGGTGCCCCCCCCCCCCCCCGTTAACCACTCACATTTCCCCCCACCAAAAACCCCCTTCTCCACCTACCCCCCCCCCCCCCCCTTTTCCCCCACCAAACCAACACCCCCTCTTTATCTAAAAACACCCTCCCCCCCGTTTTCCCACCTTCTCTATCCCCAAAAACCCACCCCTTTTTTCCCCACCTATCTCTACCCCCCCTCCCCTTTCTCAATCAATCCCCGGGGGCCACCCACCCCGTACGTGTGAGGCATTTTTGCTATATTTGGCTATCGTGATACCTTCAGGCACGTCGGGCACTACTGGTTATCGTGCTCTATCGTGACAACAAAAATGCCCTTCGATTTCCATTCGGACGTGTCTTACTGCTATCATGACTCCATCGTGACCATCAATTACGACCCCCATGAACATACTCCAGGAGCGTGACATTGTTGGAGGCTATCGGGGTCTGCGTTTATCGGGTCAAATTTCACGATAGGGGCAATAATAAATTGGTGGCCCCTTCGTGGTTTTTATTATGGAAGTGTGAAGGGAGCTTTATATTAGCATTCATTCGTGGTCAAGGGCAAAAAACAACACACCCTTTAGGGTTACGGTACTCTACTACCTCTTTTAAAAAGATCTCATTTTTATCCTCCCGCATCGTAAATCTAGTGTTTTCTACCGTAGTTAGCATCACCTTTTTTTTTCCCCCCCCCATCGTAAACAAATGGTTTTTGGACCTCTTTAAAAACCCCCTGGTAGATTTTCTCCCCCTAAAAAAATCCCCTTTTATCTTTACATCTATATTACTTGTCTTAACACATTTTCCCCGGAAGAAATTATTTTATGTCCCCCCGATAAATATTCAACCCCCTCCTTATTACGGGTAACTTCTGGTAGAATAATAGTAAGATATAATAGTGAAAAAAAAAAGGTAATATTGATAAAAAAATAAATTAGAAAAGAGTAAAAAGAAAAATAATAATGATAGAATAAGTTCATATTATAATAAAAAAATATTGTTTCATATCTCCCGGGGTCAGTGAATTGCGGAAAGGGGCGTTACCGCGGGAGTTTTTTTCAGAGTTTCATGACGCCCGTCTGTCCACCCCAAGGGTCCCGCCATTTCTGCCTAATTTCAACCAAACCCTTTTGGGAAAAGGTTTAAAGGTCATTCCCTGGGATGGTTTAAACTTTATTCACCCCAGGAGGTTTTTTCGTTTTCTTCATAGTTGAAAAAAAAAAAAAAAATTGCAGTTGGGTCATACTTAGCAAAGGAGTCAATTTTTCTTCAATCTCTTCTCAAGGGAAATAGAAGAAGGAAGAAGAGAGAAGAGAGAGAGGAGAGGGGAAGAGGGAGAAAAGAGAGGGGAAGGGAGAGAGAAGAAGAGAAGAGAGAGAAGGTAAAGAAGTGGGAAGAGGAGGGGAAAAGGAAGGTTATTCGGAATGAAAGTAAAAAAGTAGATACAATTCATTAAATTGGTTTAATTTTAGTTTTTTTTCTCTCTATGGAAGTATAATTTTTTGGGTTTTAATTGAGCCAAAAACGTTTTTTTTCACTTTGTTTCAGTCCTCTTCTCTCTCTTCTCTCTCTCTCTCTCTCTCTCTCTTCTTCTCTCTTCTCTCAAAAGTCTTTTTTTTTTTCCTACTATAGCCCAAGAAAGGTCGGGGGGGGACAGACAGAGGGGGGGGAGACGAAAGGGGGAAGGCAAGACACGTAGGCACAAAACTTGCCATTAACCAAAACTAAAAATTCACAGCACGGCAGGTGTGTGTGTGTGTGTGTGGGGTGTGTGTGTGTGTGGTGTGTGTGTGTGTGTTGTGTGTTGTGGGGGTTTGTGTGTGTGTGTGTGTGACTGTGTGGGTGTGTGTGGTGGTTGTTTTGTGTGGTGTGTGTGTGGACGTGTAGGTGTGTGTTGTGTGCTTGATGATAGCAGTTCATGGGAGTTTTTGGGACGCCTGTCTTTTCCACGCATCGACAACAGAAGAGACGTTCAAGGTGGACGAGATAAGGGGAGGTGCCGAGGGGGCGAGGGAATCAATCAATCATTGGGGGCATAGGGGGCCCGGGGGGGGGCGCGTGCCCCGCCCACCTAGAGCCACCCCCGGGGGGTCCCCCAAAGCGCGAGTTCCATGCGGGGCCCCTTTTCCCCAACCAAGCAGCTCTCGAAAAAAAAAACATAAACTTGCCCCAGCCACGAGCCTTGTGGGGCCCCCTGGCCCCCTCCACGCCGGTTTGTCTTTTACAGATAAAACCCCGATAGGAAGGGGATCGGTTTAGGGAAGGGGCCCAATGCCCATGAGCCGAATTTGGGCGCTGAGGACTATGCAGGTAATGGGCCTCGTTTCAGTCTCAGGTGAATGCGTTTTTGACAGAATCATCCCAGCGATACCTTGATTCTGCGAAGACACTTATTACCAAAAGGCTTTTGTTCGTCTCTTAAGTCATATTATGTCCATGTTCACAACCATAGAGTAAGACAGGGATAAAAAGGATTTGAAGATCCGGATCTTTGTCCCCTGCAAGGGCCCGACAACCCCAAATACTCCCGCTGAGCGAGCCCAAAAACACCGTGGGCTATCCCAATCCGCCGTAAGACTTCTTACGTGACCCCCCGTCTTTTAGGGACTGCGCTCCCCAAGGTATGAAAAAAATTTCCAAGCTCAATGTCTCGCCACACGCATGAAAAGGATGTATGCTTCGTCTAGAAGTCTCCAAAAACACCGGAAAACCTTGGTCTTGAGCCAGGAGCCCTCAAGTCCCAAAGGGGCTTTCCCTCCTCGTGCAGCCCCTCGAGAGCCATCACCAGGACTTCCAGCGACTCAGCAAAGATTACTGCATCATCGGCAAAAACAAGATCAGTGATCTTTGGTGTTCCCGCGGAGCTCCACAATCACTTTGATCAAACCTGTCCAATACCCATCCATACAAGCTTTGAAAAGGGATGGGGCAAGGCGCCCCCTTGCCTCACTCCTGTATTAAGGAAAGAAGCTGGAAACCCCTGCCCCACACTTCCCAAAGCACTCTCAGCCCGAATAAGACCAGTTATCAAACCAATAGCCCTTTTGCGGGAAAACCCCTGAAGTCGCGAAGATCCAGAGTGACTCACGATGCACTGAGGTTAAACCCCTTCTTGAGATCAAATAGGCTGCAAGCATCCCGTGTCGAAACCAGTCGGCTTTTCCGACGAAGGGATGGGAAGACGAGGGGGGAAGGAAGAAGGGGGTTTTAAATAGTATGATAGGGGATGGGAGATAATACAGGGGTCAGCAGCAGTGGCGTAGCCAGGATCTATCAATAGGTGGGCACCTGGGGGGGGGCACTAGGCAAACGGAGCGCGGGCTTTCTGATGCCCCGGCCAGTAGGTGGGCACCGAATTTTCATGGGGGGGGGCAAATGCCCCTCCCGTAGCTACGCCAGCAACAAAAAAAAAAAAAAAAAAAAAAAAAAAAATCAAACTGCTGACTCGGGAGTTTGTTTTAATCTTTTTATTTTTCTATTCCAAAAAAAAAAAAACATTAAAAATTGAAATGATATATATAATATTTTTTTTTTTTCTCTCTCTCTCTCTCCCCTTCCTCTCTCTCTCTCTCTCTCTCCCCTCTCTCTTTTCCCCCCTCTCTTCTCTCTCTTCCATACATCTCAGAGACATTGGGAAACAATTGAAGCATAGGTTTTACTGAAGTGATTGTGATCGTAATTCTTTCCCAATAAAGGTATACATAGTTATTGGCACTTTTTACTGTCATAAAATAAACCTTAAAGCTCACGATAGACACCAGTTAAGCAAGTCACGCTACAAAAATAAAGGAGAAAACGTGAAATGAAACTGAAGTGTCGGGCTTTGCGAGCGTTTGGTTTTATTTGCTTCGTGAACTTCAGCGGGGTTTGAAGTCTGCCTCCTCCTCTTCCTCCTGGGGGAGGCAGGGGCTTGGGGGTGGTCAGGGGGCGAGGCTCTCCCGTTTACTGCTGCTGCTTCCCTTGCTTTTTGTTGTGTAACGCTTTTAGAGGGTTCGCGTATAAAAAATTTTAGGTTACCGTGGTGTTGTGGAGTGTTAAGGTACAAGGGTCCCGGGGCAAGCTTCGGGAGGCCGGGGGTGAAGGCCGGAAGCAGGCGGAAAGCGAGGGGGGCAGGGGCCCCTATGAGCTACTAGGAAACCGGATAGCCAGCCATTTTGTGTCATCATGTTCCTTGGTTTTTTCTTTCATTACGTATGTGTAGTTGAGGAGGGTTTTTATATGTTTGTTCATGGCATTTGTAGGTATATAGAACCGCGAATGATGAAGGAAAAAGGCTGTGAGGTTACTGAGTGAGTGACTTTTTGATGAAAAAAACCCCTCCCTCCTTTTTTCTTGAGGTTTATAATCCCCAACCCTTGCCTCATCGGATTATTTTACACTAGGACCGAAACCCCCTACAAAATTGGGAGTGGGGTTTTTCGTTTCCCTTTTATTGGATTCAGAAAAAATTTTCCTAGAGTTCCGTCGCAAAATCATTATTTTGGAGAAAATGAAGTTGTTTATGGGGAGGAGAGAGACAAGTGTTACGCCGCCACACTTTTTCCTCTTGGCCCTGCATCGATCTGTTTTTCCCCTTTGCCGGGGGGCACTTTTTTTAATGCAGATTTAGTTTATTTTGGGGGGGTTAAAGCGTGGGAATGGGTTTTAGATTAGTGAGCTAAAGGGGGGTTAGGTTTATTTTAATTTTCAATTTTATTTTACACTTTTTCCTCAAAAAAAAGCGTTTAATCTCCAAAAGTAGTGTTTTGAAAGGGAAGTCAAGAGAGAAGTTTTTAGAATCTAAAAAGGTGAACAAAAACCCCCACACTTCAATTAGTGGGGGAATTTTGGGTTTCTAGTGAAAAAATTTTTCCCCCAAAAAAAAAGGGAAGGTTTTTGAGATGTGGCGACGTAAACTCCCCAAACCAATCTTGCGTTAGTAAAAAAAATTGGGGACGTTTTAATTAACGAGTAATTACCCGTAGTGTACCTGTAACAAAGGCTCCAATGAAGGTATACTTTTAGTTTAAAATTGGTTTTTTTTGGTCAATTTATAGTTTTAAAACCCCAACCAAAAAACGTTTGTCGATGATGCGCCTTATTTTTTTCTGGCGGTTTTTAGTGTTTGAATGAAATCTGCTAAAAACGTTTCTGTCGAAATTTTTTTTTTTTTTTTTTTGGGGGGGGGGGGGGAAAAAAATGAAAAAAAAAAAAAATTAAAACCTATACCAACCTAACCTATACCAACCTAATCTTTACCTAACAAAAAAAAAAAAAAAAAAAAAAACCAAAAACCTTTATCTACCTAAAAAAAAAAAAAAAAAAATTGCGACAGAAATTTTAGAGATTCATTAAAAAACAAAAAAAAAAACACCAGAAAAACAAAAAAGACGCATAAAAAACATCGTTGGGGGGTGAAACTATAAATCATCCGGTAATTTTTTTCAATATGTACCAATTGATTAGTTTTTCTTAGTATCTAGTTGGGGAGAAGGAGGGCTAGAGGAGTAGGGATTGTTTGATTTAATCCAAAAAGGGTCAAATGTGCCGACATCAGAGGCAAGGGGCACTAGGGAAAAAGCATACAAAAAGGGGAGGGGTTAGAGAAAAAAGTAAAAACGGTGAGGGAAGGGGAAAGGAAGGGATTGTTACACAGGATGGTTAGTTTCAGAGGAGGATGTGGATTTGTTGGAGGAAGGAGACTAAATTTTCCAGGGAGAAGGAGGGGGATTCCGGGGGAAGTCCGCAAAAATACACTCAGAGATTGTATTTAATTTCCTGGTACGGTGTTTTTAATGGTTTCCCCCGTCCACCCCCTATGGTAAAACCCGCGGCTATGCACCAGTCCCGACCAGACCAATGGAAATCTTCAGGATGGGGCTTATATAAATACTGTACGATTTGAACAAAAAACCCCGCAGGCAACTAAGCGATGTCTGATTGCCATAAAAAGTTCTGCCCTAATTTTCCCAGGGTTCCTTACCCCAGTGCGAGTTGCGTCTATTTTTGAGGGCCCCGTCAGCGATTACGCCCCCCGTTGCAGAGACAGCCAGCTACCCGACTATTTTTAGGAAACCCCTCGATTCCACTCCTTTTTGTATGTCTGCCCTCTGCCCGATCAATAGACAAGAGATATGTACCGTAACGTACGTAGTGGAAGTTTACAAAAAAACAACACTGAAGAAATGAAGTAGAAATTAACTAGAATAGGAAGAAAAAAAGACTTCCGTCCATTCATCTCCTTCCCCGCCTTTTCTCCCGTCAAAACCAGAAGAGTTGTTTTTGCTCGGTTCCCAAATTTTTTTCCCGTCCCAAAGAAAAGATGGAGATTCAGAAAAGAAAAGTATTACAACAGCAAAAACACAAACTGATTAAAAAGTTTTTCGAGACTCAAAATCTACGGGGGAGGTTAAAACGCCAAAGGAATATAACTCTGACGGTCAAAGAGAGAGCTTCTACGAGAGGTGTCACTCCGGCCGCGCCTTTTTTATTCTGGACGGCAGCGATCCTAGCGGCAGAGGGGCCTTGACGTGCTCGTGCAGAAGAGGGGGAATCTATCCCTTTGGGGAGATGGGGTGTAATGGGGGGGTGGGGGGGGAGGGGGGGAAGGAGATATGAGAGAAGGAAAGGAGGAATAAGAAAAAAAAAAGGGAAGAAATTGGAGGGATGAAGAGTCAGAAGAGGAATGACGAGGAAAGAAAAAGGAATTTAAAGAAGGGAAGGGGAATTCTCCCCCTCAGCGTTACCCCCTCTTCCCCCCCCCATTCACCACCCATTACCCAAACCCCGTTACCCATCTTCCCCCACCCCCCTCACTCACCCATTACCCTCACCCCCCAACCCATTCATCACCCATTTCCCCTCACCCCCCCAAACCCTTTCCCCACCCCCACCCCACCCATTCACCAAAACCCTTTTTCCCCTACACAAAAAACCCATTCACTCACCCATTACCCATACCCCAACCCATCCAGAAAATTTGGTTAGGAAAGAACAAGAGAAAATACGTAATATAAAAGGAAAACCAAAACAGAGGAAAGGTTTTGGTGGCAATCAGCATAAAAAGAACACAGTCACCGATTTTTCCCCTCATCATATATATATTATTATATTTTATATTTTAAAATAAATATATATATAATATTATATATATATATATTATACCTCTGTTGTTTTTTACGGGCGGAAAAAAAACCCGACCTCTTGCACTTAGACTGATATTTTATGCCAGGAGAAGGGAATACTACGCTTCTCTAAAAAATTTTAGTTTTTATTCACATAGTTAACCATAATATCAGGGAAAAAAATGGGGGATCATTTAAGCATGAGACCCCAAAAATAGAAGGAATTTTCGCATCGTAAAAAAAAAAAAAAAAAAAAAGACTATAATCTCCCTAATCACCCATTTACCCTTCACCACTACCATGTTTTTGCCAGTTAAGATTTACCCCTTACCCACACCCATATCCCCCCAACCCTCACCCCCCCCCCAACTATCACCCCCCCCCCACCACACCCCTTCCATTACTATCACCCCCCCCCCTCACCCATCACCCCCCCACCCATTTTCTTTTTATACAAAGTTATATTCTTTTCTGTCAGGAAATTTTATTTATACAAACTTTAAAAAAATACACACCATGTTTTATTTATGAATTTCAAATTGACAAAAAGAATTTTTGACATTTAATTTATTTTATGGTTTTTTTTATGCACAATAACAAGATAAAAAAGTGCAATGTTCCCTGTGTGTGGGGGGTGGGGGACGGGTAAAAAGGGGGGAGTGAAGGGGGTGGGTGATGGGTAATGGTTTAGTGAATGGGTCCCGGGGGATGGGTAATGGGTGGGGGGATGGGTGAGTGAAAGGGTGGGGGTGAGGGTAAAAGGGGGAGGAATGGGGGGTGGGGGGTGGGGGGAAGGGTGAGGGGAAAGGGTGTGGGGTGATGGGGAAGGGTGAGTGAAAGGGTCCGGGGTGATGGGTAATGGGTGATGAATGGGGGGGGGGAAGGGGAGTGAATGGGGCCGGGGGGGGATGGGAAGGGTGAGGAATGGGTGGGGTGATGGGTGAGGAGGGTGTGGGGGATGGGTAATGGGGGAGTGAATGGGTGTGGGTTGATGGGTAAAGGGTGGTGAAAGGGGGGGTGGGGGAAGTGGGTAAAAGCGTGTGGGGTAATGGGTGAGTGAATGGGTGGGGGAAAGGGTAACGGTTTTAGTGGGAGGAATTCCTTCCTTCCCTTTTATTCCTTATTCTTTTCCCCGCATTCCTCGCTGATTTCATCCCTCCAATTTTTTTCCTTACCCTTTTTCCTCCCTTTTCCTCTCTCATATTCCTTCCTTCCCTCTTTTCCCCCCTTCATTTTCACCCCCTTATCACCAAAAGGAGATGAGTTCCCCCTCGTTCGCACGAGCGACTGTCAGAGGCCCCTCTGCAGCTAGGACGTGCCGTCCATGAAATCAAAAAAGGCGCGCCCTGTTAAAAACACCCGAGTGATACCTCTGTAGAAGCTCTCTGGTCAAAGTAAACAAACATTTTACTCCATTATCATTGAGTATGCTACTTTTTTGTTTATTAATTCGTAACCCCCCCCCCCCATCCCCCCATTCCCCTCCCCCGCCCTAGACCCCCTTTCCCCCCCTTCCCCCCCCATGGCCACCCCCCAATTATTTATTATTGGCAACTGCAAAGTTTTTCTTGAGGACGGCGTGAAGAGAAATAATAATGTGCACGCGAAATATGGCATGCGTGTGTGTGGATAATTATTTTTTCAACCAAAAAGTCTTTGGGTCTCATTTTAAAAAAAGTATTCGGGGGGTGTTCATAAATTACGTAAAAAGCCCAAGGGGGGGAGGGGGGTATGGTGAAGTGTTATGAGTGTGACATAGGGGGGGGGGGGGCAAAATATATGTGTTTCATAACTTTTTTGATTTTTCAAAGAAAAAGTAACTGGAGAAGATAATTTGCAGGATATCGCCGCACCCAGTAGACTTATAAATTTTGTATTTGAAAAAATGGAAAAAACCTACTTTTTTTTTTAATAATTTTGGGGGTATAGCTGGTGTACATAATTATCTACCGTAGATAGTATAGTCGCCAGCTGAATAATGTCGCCCGCCGCCATATATTTCGAATTATGCATCACTACTGATTTTTTGTGCACTGAAAATGAACAAGTAGTTTTTTATGATGGTGTATAATCTACCCCGTTTCAGGTTGTTTTTTTGCTTGTATCTGCAAGTTGACGGTTTAAAAATTTTCCCCACTGTTTTTTTTTTTTGGGCGACGACGACGGGGGGACACTCGTCCCGGCGCCCTTTTTGTTGGGAATTAACACTAACTGGCGACCCTTTTTTGTTTTTGTCGGCAATTGGTGTTTTTTGTAATTTGTTTTATAAAAAGCCATATATGAGTATGACAAGATGAAGACACAAAAAGACAGAGATCTCCAGATAGCCCCTTTTAAAATTTCCTGAAATAGGATGTGAAATGTAAGTATAATGCCCCAACGTTTTAAAAAAAAACTTGTCCGGCGATTTGTGGGTATCTACGGAGGGGGGGGCGCACATGTGTTACAATGCGTTAACAAAGGGGGGGGGAAGGGGTTAAAAAATGACCAAAAAAAAAATATTACGTAAAATAGAAGGGTAGCTAGAGGGCATATTCTAAGATCAGACAGTGGTGGGTATTAGAGCATTATACAGAAAATGGCAGCCATGGCCAGTGCCCCCCCGGGAGCTACGCCACTGGTTGAAGCAGGGTGTTCAAAATCAATGCCATAGAGGCGCTGCGACACTATGGCTACCGGCGTGGGTGATTTTCCCTCTGAGTGAGATCGAGTCCCTATAGATATTGATAGAGTTGCAAGTACCTACTCAGAGGAGGAGGGAAAGGGGACTGATGATTATGTTTTGCAACCTTCCAGAGATTTTTTTATTTTTTTTTCCAGGAAACTTTTAAGAGCATAGTAACAAAGCTCCCAGACCCCCCCTCAGGGAAAAAAGTCCATTGTGTGTCTGTAGGAGTTTGAAACACGCAAAGGAAGGAAGGTAAAATATAAAGTTAGGGGGAGAGAGAGAGAGGGAGAGAGGGAGGAGGGAGAGAGAGAAAAGGAGAGGGGAGGAGGGGGAGAAGAGGGAGAAGAGAGAGGAGAGAGAGAGAGAGAGAGTAAATTTTAGAAAGATCAAATGCAAATGAAAGGGAAAAAAAATAATCAGGAAAAAAAGAGAAAATATAGTAATTAGAAAAGAAAATGCAAATAAAAAAGAATAGAGTCAAAAAATAGAGTAAATTCAGTGAGTGTTTTTTGGGGTTTTTATAGTTTTAAGTATTTTAATTTTAGTTGAAAGAGTATTTTCAGCTTTTTTGGTGACCTTTTTTCATCTTTCAGTTTTTTACTAGGATGACACCACAGCACAAATCAATTTAAAAGTTATATTTTCCCAAAAAACCAGGGGGCCCACGGAGATACCTGCAGTGGACGCACAATTATATAGGGCCCACTGTTGAGGGGTGGGGGAATAACTACCCTCCTTATTTTCCAATCTTTCCCCCTTCCGTCTCATCCCTTGATCATTTTTTCCCCACCCATATAATCAAAAAAAATCAATTACAGTTTTTAAAAGGGGTTATCTTACCATAAAAATCCTCACTATTCCACTTTTCCCCCCCTTCCCATGTTACTTTTAACCCCTTCACGCCCAGTTTTTCCCTTTGGCTCAAAAAAAAGTCTGATGTCAGCCATACAATTACAAAAAAAAAGTAACTGAATTACAAAAAATAGCTAGTGAACAAGATTCTAAAAAAGGTTTTAAATTTAAAAAAATTTTGCTTTTTATTCAAAAAAAAATCGTTCAATGGTATCCCAAATTACAATAAAAAAATAACGTTCTGGGCCTAAAAGGGGTTAATGGGATTTGTTCTCCCCCCCATTATTAATATTTTTTCCTCCCATCATTCATCAATAGCTATTTATAGATACTAATACAGGAAATTTTCATATTGACCAAAAATTTAAGGGGAATTTTTCTTGCTCACCTACCCTGAAAAGTATGTGTTGGTTGAAAACTAAAGGATTAACCCCTCCCCCCAGAACGTAATTTCCATTGTAATTTTGGCTACATTAGACGTTTTTTTTGGGGGCATATAAGCAATATTAATAGATAAGGACCTTTTAGATCCTTGTACACTAATAAGTGGTATATTCAGTTATTTTTCGAAAATTTTATGGCTTATAACAGACGATTTCATATAGCAAAGGGAAAAGATCAGGGGTGAAGGGGGAAAAACCTATGAGTTTTTATTGTATCATGTATTAGTAGTAAAACTATAAAAACAAAATCATAGAATAATACCCTTAACCCCCTTTCACCCCCAGATCTTTCTTTGTATAAAAAATTTGCATGTTGTCGAGCCAAAAAAAATTATGAAAAGTAAGGAAATCCCAAATTATTTTAGTCGAAAGGATACAAAAACAGGTCATTATCTATAAACAGCTTTTTTCCACAAAAAAATTGTCTAATGGAGCTTAAATTAAAATTTTGGAAATTACATCTGGTCTAAAAGGGGTTTAAAATCACCAAGTTATTCGATCACAAAAACACGAAACAACCAGTATTGAATAAAAAAACATACAATGAGTCATATAGTACTCTTTTATTTAACGTCATAATATATATTCAAAACACCTGCAGTTCCCTAGTATACCTTCTATTACAGCATGGAGGGAGGCTAGAAAATATCCCTGCATAAATAGAATATAGAAAAAAAGGGTTATGATTCCCGATAATAAGAGATGTAAACTTGAGAGGGCCGTAGTTTTGGAGGCAACTTATATAAAAAAAATATCTTTTTAAAAAAAAAAACCCCCAAAGGGAAAGGGGAAGTTTTGGGGGGACGAAGTGTTTATTTAAAGATGGGTTTAAGATAATGTATGTTAATGTCTATTTTTAAAAAAAGGACATTTAAAGGGGGAAAAAAAGATATGAAGGGGGAAAAAAGAACTTAACCCTTTCACGCCGGTGACGCGATGCGTCAAAAAAGGGCCCCCTGTAAATCTTAGCTTTTTACGCGAATTGGTCAAAAAACATAAAAAAATCGCCAAAAAAAAAAGTATTTTTAGATCGCGTCAAAAAATTTTTGTGTTAAAAGATCCAAGCTAGGGCCCATAAAAAAAAATAATTTTTCAACTCGCCCGTGCGAATGGATTTTTTAAGTGATAAGGGCCCGTTCTGTTCACTTCCAGGCAGCGTGTTAGCCCGCCTTCTTAGCCATCCCTTTCCAAATGTGTTTCGTTTTCCTCCATTTTCTCAAAAGTACTGGCCAATGGAAAATTTTAATGGTAGCGTGGGAATCTATAAAAGCCGCTTTTTTGGCATATAAAAACCCTAAAAAGTTGATCGGGAAGTATCGAGCTACGAATGGTGAACGTAAGTATTTCTTATTTTCTTTACTCAAGTTTTTTTTTAAGTCGTTAAACTCCTATTATTTGAATTTTTTTTATTTTTTTTTCTTTCATAAAGGCAGGGAATAATCTCTTTTCGAAACCAACGATATATAATAATTTCCAGGAAAAAAAAAATAATCGTGGGAAATTGATAACATAAAAAAAAAAAACATTCGCCCCAGAGTAGGCCATTTGCGGGGCCCCTTAGGGGGAGCCCAGACTGAGTCGCAGTGGCGGAAAAAAAAATTTTTAAAAATTTCGTGGGGGAAAGGGTTAAGGAAGGAAATAAGAATGAAGTGGGAAAAAAAAAGGGGCATAAGGAAATAAGATATAAGGGCGGAAAAAGAACTTAACCCGAAACTGCGGATACCGGTGGGGCAATATCTTGTGTACGCGGGACCCCTTTTGCCAGAATTTTTAGTCGCTAAAAAAAAAAACTTGAATGTGTCGGCGTATTGAAGTATTGCCATATATTTGTGCAACCGCTAAAAATATTTTTTTTTGCTTTTAAAATCTTGGGTTATTCTATGATTGTACTGCAAGATAAGAGCGTTTTAAGTTTTTTGGAATCCAGGTACAGCTCGTTTTACAGAAAAAAAAAGGCCCCAAGGGTCTTTTCCTCTTAATTTTTTGCCGCGATAGGGAGAGGACCTGTCAGCACCTTCACCTCCCCTGCCGGTCATGGGTCACCCGCCTATGGGACCCCGGGGCATTTCAGGGAAAAATGAGTTGCCAGATTTCACCGGCCGAAAAAAATTAGCCAACCTTTTTGAATTTTGGCAGCCGCCCAATTGGGCATACTCGCGTTTTTTTAGTGAGTGACCAAATGGGCTACCCCCCTTTACGGGTTAAGGAAGGAAAAAAAATATGAAGGTGGAAAAAAAAAAAGCATTAAGAGGAAAAAAAGACATGAAGTGTGGAAAAAAAAACACTTTAAAATGGGAAAAAAAAAGTACGAAGTGTGGGAAAAAAAAAAAGACACTTAAGAAGGAAATAAAAGACATGAGTGTGGAAAAAAAGACACTTAAAAGGGAAATAAAAATATAAAAAAAAAGGGGAAAAAAAAAGGCCAAAAAAGCAGCCTTTTTTTTAAATATCATCAAAAAAAATTTTTAATTTCCATGTTTCAAAAAATTTATTAAAAACCAATTTGAGATACGGAGAATGAATGGAAGAAAACGAAAATATGAAAATTATCAACAACACAGTATATAGAAGGAGAATGAAGGAACAAACATAGTT
>JACEEZ010011265.1:5000-10000 GCA_016584305.1 Chionoecetes opilio
ACTCTTACTATCTTCCTCTTCTTACTCACTCTTCTTCTCTCACTCCTTACTATTTTCCCTCTTCTACTCACTCTTCTTCTCTCACTCCTTACTATCTTCCTCTTCTTACTCACTCTTCCTCTCTCACTCCTACTATCTTCCTCTTCTTACTCACTCTCTTCTCTCACTCCTTACTATCTTCTTCTTCTTACTCACTCTTCTTCTCTCACTCCTTACTATCTTCCTCTCTACTCACTTTTTCTCACTCCTACTATCTTCCTCTTCTTAACTCACTCTTCTTCTCTCACTCCTTACTATCTTCCTCTTTTTACTCACTCTTCTTCTCTCACTCCTTACTATCTTCCTCTTCTTACTCACTCTTTCTTCTACTCATTTCCTACTATCTTCCTCTTCTTACTCACTCTTCTTCTCTCACTCCTTACTATCTTCTCTCTTCTTACTCACTCTTCTTCTCTCACTCTTACTATCTTCCTCCTTCTACTCCTCTTCTTCTCTCACTCCTTTACTATCTTCCTCTTCTGACTAAACTCTTCTTCTCTCACTCCTTACTATCTTCCTCTTCTTACTCACTTTTCTCTCACTCCTTACTATCTTCCTCTTCTTACTCACTCTTTTCTCTCACTCCTTACTATCTTCCTCTTCTTACTCACTCTTCTTCTCTCACTCCTTACTATCTTCTTCTTCTTACTCACTCTTCTTCTCTCACTCCTTACTATCTTCCTCTTCTTTCTCACTCCTCCTATCTTACTATCTTCTCTTCCTTCTCTCACTCTTACATCTCCTCTTCTTCCACTCTTCTTCTCTCACTCCTCACTATCTTCCTCTTCTTACTCACTCTTCTTCTCTCACTCCTTACTATTTCCTCTACATCTTCTCTCACTCACTCACTATCTTCTCCCCTCTCTTACTCACTCTTCTTCTCTCACTCCTTACTATCTTCCTCTTTCCTTCTCTCTCACTCCTCACTATCTTCCTCTTCTTACTCACTCTTCTTCTCTCACTCCTTACTATCTCCTCTTCTTCTCTCATTTCCTTACTATCTTCCTCTTCTTACTCACTCTTCTTCTCTCACTCCTTACTATCTTCCTCTTCTTACTCACTCTTCTCTCTCACCTCCTTACTTCTCCTCTTCTTCTCTCACTCCTTTACTATCTTCCTCTTCTTACTCACTCTTCTTCTCTCACTCCTTACTATCTTCCTCTTCTTACTCACTCTTCTTCTCTCACTCCTTACTATCTTCCTCTTCTTACTCACTCTTCTTCTCTCACTCCTTACTATCTTCCTCTTCTTACTCACTCTTCTTCTCTCACTCCTTACTATCTTCCTCTTCTTACTCACTCTTCTTCTCTCACTCCTTACTATCTTCCTCTTCTTACTCACTCTTCTTCTCTCACTCCTCACTATCTTCCTCTTCTTACTCACTCTTCTTCTCTCACTCCTTACTATCTTCCTCTTCTTACTCACTCTTCTTCTCTCACTCTCTTTTATCACTGCATCTTTTTTTATTCCCTTACGTCTCTCCCTTTTTCTTTTCAATTTTTTGCATTGTCTTTTTTTTGCCTCTTTTTCCTTCTTTCCTTCCTTCTTTAGTCTATTTCTTTCTTTTCTTTCATAGTAATTTTTTTTCACTTGTCTATCTGCATCTTCTTTTCTTTCCCTTCGTGTCTTTCTCTCTTTCTGTTTTTTTTTTGTATTTTGTATTCTGTCTTTTTGTCTTGTAGCCTCTTTGTTTTGCTATCTACTTCCTTCTTTTCTTTCATCTTCATATTCTTTTTTCACTCTTTTCTATCACTGCATCTTTTTTCTCCCTTGCGTCTGTCCCTTTTTCGGTTTTTATTTTTTTCATTCTGTCTTTTTGTCTTGTAGCCTCTTTGTTTTGCTATCTACTTCCTTCTTTTCTTTCATCTTCATATTCTTTTTTCACTTTTCAATCACTGCATCTTTTTTTCTCCCTTCATGTCGTCCTTTTTTTCTTCTTTTTTTATTGTCTTTTTGTCTTGTAGCCTCTTTTTTTTTGCTAACTACTTCCTTCTTTTCTTTCATCTTCATTTTTTTTTTCACTTTACAATCACTGCATTTTTTTTTTCTCCCTTTTCGTGTCTTCCTTTTTCTGTTCTATTTTTTTTCACTCTTTTTTTGCCTCATTTGTGTTATCTATTTCTTTCTTTTCTTTCACCTTCATATTCTTTTTTCACCCTTCATTTTTTGATATTTTTTCTCTTTCTTTCGTGTCTTCCTCTCTTTCTGTTTTATTATTTTGTATTCTGTCTGTCGTTTTTTGCCTCTCTTTTGTGTTATCTATTTCCTTCTTTTTTTCATCTTCATATTCTATTTTCACTCTTTTCTTCAGGCCGGTTTACACGGCGCTGCTTTTGACGCTAGACGCTAGCTTCTTTTGTTGCCAACTTATCGCTCTCCCAGAGCGAATTTCAAGCTGATAAAGACGCAAGCGGTAAGCCGTTTACACGATGCTGGTAAAAATGATGAATTCGATAGCGTTTTGGAGCAGTCCCAGGCGTCATGGCATCGCAGGAGGATGTGCTGCGAGCCGCTGTTGTCCTTTGTGCAAGGGTGCTCCAAGCTAGAATTCGTGATTCTGTTATGAGAAAACAGCCAAGAAAAAGAAGTGTATGGGTACAAAAGTGGCTAGGCAGGAGGCAGGCTCAGGGGGCCTCAGATAATCTCCTGAAGGAGCTGGCATTGGAGGACCCAACTACATGCCGGAGAGTGTTGAGGCTGACGTGCGAAAAAATTGAAGAGCTGTGGATGAAGATACAAACATAATTTATTACCTTTGAACTCTTCTTCGTCCATCTTCAGGTTGCTGTCTGCAAGGTCGATGAGCATTTGTGCTATTTGTCCATCACGCATTGACTTATTTGAATAGTCTTTCAATTTAATGTTCCATACGATGGGATAGTTTTCCATAATCTCAAGGAGGGTGAATATTTCATTTCATTTCAGTCGGGTTAGTTTTGGTGCCATCATAAAAAGAAAACTGTACAATGCACCCAGCAGCCAGGCACAATACACCCTCACACACTGCCGTCGTCGTCTGAACTATTGAGTCATCTATTCCCTACTGAAACGCTAGGCGCGAGCGGTAAAGTTAAACATGTTTAACTTTATCGCAGCGTCAAACAGACGCTGCGAATTCATGATTTTAGTCGCTAGCGAATAAAAGACGCGCGTCTTTAGACGCTTTCACCAGCGAATTCGCTAGCGAATTAAGAAGCTTGTCCAAAGCGAATAAAAGCAGCGCCGTGTAAACGACGCTTTATTACTGCATTTTTTTTGTCCCATTTCGTGTCTTCCTCTTTTTTTGTTTTGTATTCCGTTTGTCATTTCTAACTTTTTCTTTTTTTTGTCATTTTTAATTAACTCACTTGAAAACATTAGAAAAATATAGTTCACCAAAAAATATATATAAGAAAACACGATCAACTCACAAAAAATGCATGAGAAAAATAACCTCAAATGTAAAAATAAACCCATCAGAAAAACAACAAACATGACCTTTATCAATGTATCTAAAAGCGTACTAAATGTTGACACGCAACCTGACACGCATATTAAGTGACGAGGATTAAAAACACATAGAATACAACAACAACAACAACTCATATATAAGAAGAAAAAAACATCAGAATATCAACATATTCTTCCACATACCAAAAAATAAAAAAGTGAATAAAAAATAAAAATACCGTAAATTAAAATTGATGAGGATTGAAAACAGTCATGAAAGCAACTGAGCCTGAAGGGGAAGGGGAGGAGAGAGGGAGGGGGAAGGGGGAAGGGGAAGCAGGGGGAGGAGAGAGGAAGGGGAAGGGGGGAAGGGGAAGCAGTGGGAGGGGAAGGGAGGCAACAAGTGTTCGTGTGACTAATTAGATGTTTTTATTATCTGCCGCTTTACAGGTAATTGAATTGAGTCATCGAGGAACACCTGAGTCACGGGTATTGAAAGGAGGGAGAGTGATGATGATAGAGAGATAAAGAGAGAGAGAGAGAGAGAGAGAGAGAGAGAGAGAGAGTAGAGAGAGAGAAGGAGAGAGAGAGTAGAGAGAGAAGAGAGAGAGAGAGAGAGAGAGGGAGAAGAGAGAGAGAGACGAGAGAGANCTCTTTCTCAGGCCGGTTTACACGGCGCTGCTTTGACGCTAGACGCTAGCTTCTTTTGTTGCCAACTTATCGCTCTCCCAGAGCGAATTTCAAGCTGATAAAGACGCAAGCGGTAAGCCGTTTACACGATGCTGGTAAAAATGATGAATTCGATAGCGTTTTGGAGCAGTCCAGGCGTCATGGCATCGCAGGAGGATGTGCTGCGAGCCGCTGTTTGTCCTTTGTGCAAGGGTGCTCCCAAGCTAGAATTCGTGATTCTGTTATGAGAAAACAGCCAAGAAAAAGAAGTGTATGGGTACAAAAGTGGCTAGGCAGGAGGCAGGCTCAGGGGCCTCAGATAATCTCCTGAAGGAGCTGGCATTGGAGGACCCAACTACATGCCGGAGAGTGTTGAGGCTGACGTGCGAAAAAATTGAAGAGCTGTGGATGAAGATACAAACATAATTATTACCTTTGAACTCTTCTTCGTCCATCTTCAGGTTGCTGTCTGCAAGGTCGATGAGCATTTGTGCTATTTGTCCATCACGCATTGACTTATTTGAATAGTCTTTCAATTTAATGTTCCATACGATGGGATAGTTTTCCATAATCTCAAGGAGGGTGAATATTTCATTTCCTTTCAGTCGGGTTAGTTTTGGTGCCATCATAAAAAGAAAACTGTACAATGCACCCAGCAGCCAGGCACAATACACCCTCACACACTGCCGTCGTCGTCTGAACTATTGAGTCATCTATTCCCTACTGAAACGCTAGGCGCGAGCGGTAAAGTTAAACATGTTTAACTTTATCGCAGCGTCAAACAGACGCTGCGAATTCATGATTTTAGTCGCTAGCGAATAAAAGACGCGCGTCTTTAGACGCTTTCACCAGCGAATTCGCTA
>JACEEZ010011265.1:15000-17500 GCA_016584305.1 Chionoecetes opilio
CACTTAGACAATACATTAAAATGCCCTCTAAGTAAACCCTCTTAAAAATTCCCTCTCAGTGTACTCGAAGAATCAGTGTTACCAGAAAGAAGTTAAGGGTCAGTGTTACCAGACAGGAGTGAAGGGTCGGTTTTACCAGATGGAAATAGCTGTTAAGGGGGAAGGCGTCTTGGTCTTTGCGTGAAGTCAAGTGTTGCAATCAATACCAGATGTGGCAATACTGCGAGAGCGAGGGTGTGGACGCGGTTCTGGCAGCTGTGATTGGGCGCTTTGTGGAGGTGACGGTGTGGATTTAGGATTGCAGAGGGATTGAAAGGAGGAAGGAAGAGGTGGTGGAAGAGGGGAAGAAGAAGTGAAAAAGTGGAAGTGCATTGAGAGGAGGAGGAGGAGGAGGAGGAGGAGGAGGAGGAGGAGTGAGGGGAGGAGGAGGAGGAGGGGAGGAGGAGGAGAAGTGGAAATAGTGCAATTGGAGGAGGAGGAGGAGGGGAAGAAGAAGAGGTGGAAACAAGTGGAAAGAGGGCCATTGGGAAGAAGAGGAGGAGGAGGAGGGATAAGAAGAAGTGATGTAAAAGTAGGAGGAGGAGGAGGAGGAGGAGGAGGAGGAGGGGAAGAAGAAGAGTGCATTGGGAGGAGGAGGAGGATTTACATAGGATTACATAGGAATAACAGACACCAGGAGACCTATTGGTCCATGACGAGGGTATCTGCTGAAACTACATACTACTAACTATCAACTACATGTAAGAAAACAGGTTGGAAAATGGACACCATGTCCCTAAAAAAATAAGGAACATGGAAGTTTCGTAGTGCAGAAAGATAGGGTATGAAATATACTAACTACAACTACCACTACCACACCACTACAACTAATCGTACGGGGGATAGGTACGAAATCGCACTATCCAATACCCATACTTTACAGTGCGCGTTCAAGTCTGTTTTAAATGTAGTTATTGTGCTGGCTCCGACCACATTTGCTGGTAACTTGTTCATCGATCAAAAAGACCTTCTAACATTGAAATAATTTTTACGGAGATCGGTGATGCAAACGGTGCCTTTTAGTTTTAAAACCATTATTTCTTGTTGTCACTTGAGTTGAAAGTTCGAATAGTTCTCTTGATTAATGACTCCAAAATCCTTTAGGATCTTAAAGGTTTCTATCAAGTTCCCACACGGATTCTTCGATCCTTTAAGGAAAAACATATTAAGTTCGCAGTCTCTCTTCTAAGACGAATTTCGCGAGAATGGAATTTGTTTGGTTTGCTCTTCTTTGCACTGATTCCAATTGGTTGATCTTTTACGAAACAGGGCGACCAGAATTGAACGGCATATTCCAAGTGCGGCCAACCAAGGACGTTTTGGTAAATTGTCTGCCATCACTTTCGGGGAGTTTTATGTTCAAAGTTGCGTTAATAAAGCCAACATCATATGCCTTTTTACTGGCAGCTAGGCAATGCGGACTGGTTTTAGATCGTTTACTGATGATGACACCTAAATCCTTTTCCTGCTGTACTCAGTAACGATTATTTTGCAATTGATAGTTATATTGAGGTATCGTGCCTATATGCATTACTTTACATTTATGGAATTGAATTTTAATAGCCATTGCTCAATCCCAATCTGATAGTTGTTGAGATCACTTTGTATGAGTTCGCAGTTTTCTCTAGTTATATGCTTTACCGCCGAATTTGGTGTTCATCTGCAAATTTCGATATTTTTAGATAGAAGTAGCAGTCCAGGATCTTGATATATATCAGCAAATAAGAGTAGGACCCAAGACGAGCCCTGGGAACCCACTAGTAAATCTAACCAATCAGATGCCTCGCCATTTATTACTACCCGTTGTTTACGATTGAAAGGGCCAATCGCAAATACAGAACATAATTGTCCGCCTAAGCCATTGTGCCCTAGATTGGGTCAACAGTCGCTTATGGGGAACTGTATCGAAAGATTTCTGAAAATCAAGGTATATTAATCCGAGGGAATTTTAGGCGTCCAGTTGCAATAAAGACATTAAAAAAATCCAGTAGGTTTGTTAAGCAGGATCTTTTATTTCGAAACCATGCTGGGAGTTTAATTTGAGTTATTTTCATCGAGAAAAAGACATATTTTATTCCCGCAATTTTTCTCAAATAGTTTAACAATACAGACGTTAGACTAATTGGGGCGATAATGATTGCTAGGCTCTTACTCCCTTTCTTGAATATCGGGTGTAACATTATGCTAATTTCCACATACTAGGAACATTTTTGTCCATTTAGCCGATTTATGAGCATAATCTTTTCCGGGAGCGAAAGTTGACGTGACATTCGCGAAGTAATCGCCGGCGAAATTTCGTTTTTCCACCCCCACGGATTTGGGGTCGAGTTTCTGCAACTACTTTGATATTTCGTCTACTGTTATCTCTCTATTTTCCAATCTATCACTTTCGAGTCCCGCATACTGGTTACTGGTTCTGGTAATGAAGCTTCGTCTCTTTAATAAATACCGCATTTAATAA
>JACEEZ010011265.1:22500-57500 GCA_016584305.1 Chionoecetes opilio
TCCTGTCTCTTTACTCCCCCGTTGTATCCTGTCTCTTTACTCCCCCGTTGCATCCTGTCTCTTTACTCCCCGTTGTATCCTGTCTCTTTACTCCCCCGTTGTATCCTGTCTCTTTACTCCCCCGTTTGTATCCTGTCTCTTTACTCCCCCGTTGCATCCTGTCTCTTTACTCCCCCGTTGTATCCTGTCTCTTTTACTCCCCCGTTGCATCCTGTCTCTTTCTCCCCCGTTGCATCTGTCTCTTTACTCCCCCGTTGTATCCTGTCTCTTTACTCCCCCGTTGTATCCTGTCTCTTTACTCCCCGTTGTATCCTGTCTCTTTACTCCCCGTTGCATCCTGTCTCTTTACTCCCCCGTTGCATCCTGTCTCTTTACTCCCCCGTTGTATCCTGTCTCTTTACTCCCCCGTTGTATCCTGTCTCTTTACTCCCCCATTGCATCCTGTCTCTTTACTCCCCCGTTGTATCCTGTCTCTTTACTCCCCCGTTGTATCCTGTCTTTTACTCCCCCGTTGTATCCTGTCTCTTTACTCCCCCGTTGTATCCTGTCTCTTTACTCCCCCGTTGTATCCTGTCTCTGTTTACTCCAATATTTTTTTTCTCCTCCACTCTGGCATACTTTCTTGTGTGACTTTCTATTTTTTCCCTAAAGGTCATTGTTTTCATGTATTCTCTCCCTCCCTCTCTCTCTCTCTCTCTCTCTCTCTTTCTTGTATTCCTCCCCTTCTCCCTCTCTTTCATGTTTTCCTCTCTCTCTCTTTATCTCTCCCTTCGCGTTTTTTTCTGCTTCGTCTTGTTTACAAATTCACTCTTGCATTTTTTGTGTTGCCTTATTCCCCTTCTTGCTCTTTCTCTTACTCCTTCTTCCTCTTCCTTTCTTCTTGTTTATCTCTTTTTTCTTTCCTTGTCTTCCTCTTCCTTTTTCTTACTCCTTACTCCTTCTTCCTTTCTTCTTGTTATCTTTTTTTTTGTTTTTTTTGTTAGTTGCTCCTCTGATTCCTCCTTCTTCTTACTCCTTCTTGCTCTTCTTTAAATTCCTTCTTCCTCTTCCTTTCTTGTTTACATCTTTTGTTTCCCTTTTCCTTCAGTCCCTTCTTACCATTCTTACTCACTCCTTCTGCCATTTAATTTTCCTTCTCTTTATAAAGTTTACAAAGCGTGTTTTTTTTTATTATTTTCTTCATTGTTCTCACTCCTCTTCTTCCAACGCCTTTTCAATCTTCCCTTTTTCTTTTCAAGTTTTATTTATTCCTCTTGATTTTGTTGTTGCTTTTTCCTCTTCCTCTTGAAACTCCGTCCTCTTCCTTTTTTCTTATTATTCTAAATATCTTTGCTTCGTCATTTTCTTGTTCGTTCTTCCTCTTCTTCTTCCTACTCCTCCTGCAACTCCTTCCTCTTCTTCCTACTCCTCTTGCAACTCCTTCCTCTTCTTCCTACTCCTCTTCCAACTCCTTCCTCTTCTTTCTACTCCTCTTGCAACTCCTTCCTCTTCTTCCTACTCCTCTTCCAACTTCTTCCTCCTCTCTTCTTCCTCCTCTCTTCTTCCTACTCCTCTTCCAACTCCTTCCTCTTCTTCCTACTCCTCTTCCAACTTCTTCATCTTCTTCTTCTACTTCCTACTCCTCTTCCAACTCCTTCCTCTTCTTCCTACTCCTCTTGCAACTTCTTCCTCCTCTCCTCTTCCAACTCCTTCCTCTTCCTCTCTTCTTCCTCCTTCTCTTGCAACTCCTTCTTCCTCTTCCTCTCTTCTTTTCAATTTATTTTGCTTCTTAATTTCCTTGTTGGTTCACCCTCTTCCTCCTCTTCTCTTTTAGGCTCCTGCAAAATAAATGTAATCTTCCTTGACCTTTGAAGTTTGGTGGAGGTCCTTACGGTTCAGAGAGAGAGAGAGAGAGAGAGAGAGAGAGAGAGAGAGAGAGTAGAGAGGGAGGAAGGGGCGAGGAAGGGGAAGAGAGAGAGAATCGATAGATAGATAGATAGAGATAGAGACAGACATATAGACAGAGATAGAGAGAGACAGGCAGACAGAGAGATAGAGAGAGACAGGCAGACAGAGAGATAGAAACAGACAGACAGACAGACAGAGAGAGGGAGACAGACAGGACAGAGACAGACAGACACACACACACACACACAGTCAGACAGACACAGAGAGAGAGAGAGAGAGAGAGAGAGAGAGAGAGAGAGAGAGAGAGAGAGAGAGAGAGAGAGAGAGAGAGAGAGAGAGAGAGAGAGAGAGAGAGAGAGCAATAGGAATTAATGGCAGTGTAATGGGTAAAAAGGCTTCTAATGACCTTTATTTGCATTTAATTTAGAAAAGTAACCAACCAGCTGCGTCTCTCTGGCTGCTCTGTTGTTGTTGTTGTTGTTATTATAGTTGTTGTTGTTGTTGTTGTTATAGTTTTGTTGTTGTTGTTGTTATTATAGTTGTTGTTGTTGTTGTTGTTATTATAGTTGTTGTTGTTGTTGTTGTTATAGTTGTTGTTGTTGTTATAGTTCTTGTTATGCATTTTTTATTCTCATTATTATATAATTACCAATACTATTATTTGTATCATGATGATTGCTAGTTTAACCGCTACTACTACTACTACTACTACTACTACTACTACTACTACTACTACTACTACTACTACTTTTACTTCTGCTACTACTACTACTACTTCTATTAGTGCGTACAACCATTGCCGTACTTGTCATCTAATAGCAGTAGTAATAGTAGTAGAAATAGAGATGTTGTTAGTAGTAGTAGTAGTAGTGTAGTAATAGTAATAGCAGTAAAAATAGTGGTGTTAGTAGTAGTAATAATAGTAGAAATAGAGGTAGTGGTAGTAGTAGTAGAGGTGTTAGTAGTGTTAGTATAGTAGTAGCAGTAGTAGTAGTAGTGGTAGTAGTAGTAGTAGTATACAATTTCTATTCTTGACGTTCGAGGCTCCGAAAAATAAGCACCGAAGCTCCAGACCCTTTGAAGACGAATCCTTTTCATTCTATCTCGTCTGCATTTTGAAGTTGTTTTCATAAAAGCCCGAGTTTATTTTTGGCATAATTGCTTCAGTTTTCTTTTATCCTTTCCTTCCTCTCTCAGTTCTTGGTAGAGGATGAAGAGGAGGAGGAGGAGGAGGAGAAGGAGGACGACGAGGAGGAGGAGGAGGAGGAGGAGGAGGAGGAGGAAATTAAAGAAGATATTTTATTTAAGTTCATTTTACGTGCTTGAGCGACCAAAACATTACGTTGAAAAAGTCTTATCGGAATTATTATGTCTAACAACAACAACTACTACTATTACCACAACCCCAATCACTATAACTACTGCTATAACCTAAACTACCCTTCTACTATTACATACTTTCTTAAATCAACCTTTTTTTCTCTTTCCTAACCCCATCATGCCCAGAACAACAACAACAACTACAACTACTACTACGACAACTGCTATCACAACCCCAATAACTACAACTACTACTACGACAACTGCTATCACAACCCAATAACTACAACTACTACTACGACAACTGCTATCACAACCCCAATAACTATAACTACTACTACGACAACTGCTATCACAACCCCAATAACTATAATACTACTACTAACTACTCATAACTGCCTTCTACTATCACATACTTTCTTAAATCAACCCCATCATGCCCAGAACACTATAGGACCACAATAAAATAATAGAATACTGATCAAATAATACAAATAATGATAATCAAATAATAGACACTAACAGTAGGACACTTGCCTTCCTTCCTTCTCTTCCTTCCTTGGGTCTGACTCTTGGTGGAACTCTGCAAGTGTGAGGAAAGAAAAACAAATTTTACCTTAGGGGCTAATATCTGTTTCTGCTGTATTACTAACGACCTTAATGGCAGAGAGAGAGAGAGAGAGAGAGAGAGAGAGAGAGAGAGAGAGAGAGAGAGAGAGAAGAAGAGAGAGAGAGATGAGGAGAAGAGATAAGAGAGAGAGAGAGAGAGAATTACTCGAATATAACAGGAGAGAATATAAGCACGATTCTCTCTCTTCTTTCCTAGAGAGAGAGAGAGAGAGAGAGAGAGAGAGAGAGAGAGAGAGAGAGATAATATAAGCACGATTCACTTCCTCCTCCTCCTCCTCCTTCCCCCTTGAGCGGAAATATCAAGAAAAGCTGAAAACAAATAAATAAACAAAACAAATAAACAAACGCACTGATGTATTTCCACTCTCTCTCTCTCTCTCTCTCTCTCTCTCTCTCTCTCTCTCTCTCTCTCTCTCTCTCTCTCTCTCCTTTATACTCCGAAACAGAATAAAACAAGACCATTTCTTTTTTTTTGTTCAATATCGTTTTCCTCCCAGCATTTCAAAATATCCAACTCATTTTCTTTAGTTTACATTCTAAGTGTTGTTAACCCCTTCACGCCCAGCTCTTTCCTTTGCTATATAAAAAATCGTCTGTTGTTAGCCATAAAATTACGAAAAGTGACTGAATATACCAAATTAGTTAGTCGACAAACAGGTTATAGCTATAAAACATTCCTTATAGTCACTAAAAATTGTCTAATGGTACCCAAATTACAATGGAAATTACGTTATGGGCTTCAAGGGGTTCAGTATAGTTGTAAGTGCTACGATGAGTCTCACTTGAATACTTGACTTGGAAAATGAATATAAGTTGTGAAGCTTCAGTTTTTCTTACTTTTCTGAGTTTCGAAACATTATTATGAGCTTAAATATACCCTCGTGTGTGTGTGTGTGTGTGTCTGTGTGTGTGTGTGTGTGTGTGTGTGTGTGTTTATAAGCAGGCTGTGTACGTAATTTTATTTGAGTATCGACCCAGGTATGTATGTGTGTGTGAGAGAGAGAAAGAGAGAGAGAGATCCAGTATTGCAAGTGTCTGTGTACTTCTTCTGTCTGTGTGTCTGTGTGTGTGTGTGCGTGCGTGTGTTGGCATTTCTGTCCGATGAATTAAACAACCAACCAAACAAACAAACAAACAAACAAACAAGGAATGAATGAATAAACAAACAAGAATGAGACGTGTTCAAGAGCGTGTTTTCATTGGATGGGAGAGAGAGAGAGAGAGAGAGAAGGAGAGAGAGAGAGAGAGATAGAGAGAGAGAGAGAGAGAGAGAGAGAGAGAGAGTTCGATCGGCTGAGTTTATGGCATCGTTTGTATCATTTTATTCTCTCTCTCTCAACCCATCAATTTTCTTTTGAGCTAATGTGATTCTCTCTCCCTCCCTCTCTCTTCCTTCCTTCCTTCTCTTCCTCTCTTCTTCCAGAGTCAATTTCTTCCTCTTTAAGTCTGTGGGCTGACACACCCTTGTATGGACTGGTGGGGGGGGGGGGGGGGGGGGGAGGGAGGAGGAGGATAAGAGGAGGAGGAGGAGGAGGAGGATGAGGAGGATAGGGGGAGGAGGAGGAGGAGGAGGAGGTGAGGTTTATGAGAGGGAAAGAACCTAAACAAAAAAGAAATGGTTGGAGAGAGAGAGAGAGAGAGAGAGAGAGAGAGAGAGAGAGAGAGAGAGAGAGAGAGAGTTGGAGGAGGAAGAGGAGGAAAAAGGCAGGTGGTGAGGATAGAACTGTGAGTGGTGGAGAGGGAAGGAAGTGAAGGAGAAGGAAGGAAATGAAAGAAAGGGAAGGAAAAGTTTGGGTCTAGTAATGAAAAGTGGATGTTTGTGGATTATTACTATCACTACTACAACAACAACAACAACTACTACTATTACTACTACATATTATAACTATAAATATAACAACTATAACTACTACTACTATTATCTAGGGGTTCAATTCACTTAACTTCAAAAAACTTAGGTTAAATTGAGGTTATTTTATTGAAGTTAAATACAAATTAGCCAAAATCTGTCAATAATCACGAATAATCATGTATTTCTAAAGTCCACCCGATAAAACCATGTCAAAGTAAACACAAGCATTAGAGAAAACTAAAGAAAACGACATGGGAGTTCACTTGCCATGGGAGACTTATGTATTCATTACTTTTTTTGTTTGTTTGTTTGAAGAATTTCGTCAGTTATCGACGCAGCTGAGATGGATCTCCACTGTAACCAGACAGCTCTCTCTCAGACTACCCCTAGAGAGCTGTCTGCTAGTACTTATAGTGTTGGCCGAAGCCAGCACCCCGGGAGGCGGGTTACAAACTCCCGGCTAACGCCCGGTACCCATTCACTGCTGGGTGGACCCGGGCTGGGTGCTCGGGTTTTAAGGAAACGGCCCAACTGTTTCCGCTCCGCCCGGGGATCGAACCCGGGACTTCTCGGTTGTGAACCGAGCGTGCTTCCCCTACACTACGGAGTACCCCTAGTTATCCCTCCCTCTTCCCCTCACATTCGAAAATAAAGTTTGACTGACTGACTTTGCTAAATTACTGACTGACTGACTTTGCTGACTGACTGAAATGAGTGGGGATAAAAAGTCGAAATGAGTGGGATAAAAAGACCTTTCCCCTTCATCAAAGTGAGTGGGGATATAGCTAAAAGTCTTTCCCTGGTAATTGAGTGGGCAGGGTAAGTTTTCATCCCACTCATTTGGAGAAGAGGATCACTAGCAGTAATACAAATTGAATTCGAAATATGTAAGTTTTTTTGAGGGGGAGGGGAAAATGGAAGAACGATGATCATGAGTTAAGAGTTAGTGATGGAAACTGTCTGTATGTATGTCTCTCTGTTTCTGTCTGTCTGTAATTTATTGTTAGGGCGAGTGAAGAAAGCAAGGCTCATGGGTTAAAGGGATAGAAAGCCTGTCTGTCTGTATATATGTTTCCGTCTGTGTCTGTCTATCAGTGCTCTCTCTCTCTCTCTCTCTCTCTCTCTCTCTCTCTCTCTCTCTCTCTCTCTCTCTCTCTCCATACCTCTTCGTTGGACCTTCCCTCCGCCCCTTCCTCCCCCCCCCCCACTCTCCGTTAAAGGGGATGACCCGGCCTTAAAGACGACAGAGCCGCCGGAACCGAATCAACGAGAGCGAGTATCCGGATCCCGTGAAGGCGAATCCAGATAAGAGACAAAGGAAAAGAGGGCGGGAATGAGAAAAATAAAATAACATTAGATTATTTGCTATTTCGGGAACGGTCGATAATTCGGTTCCGTATTCGAATTATAGTTTTTTTTAACGAGGCAAAAAATCCTGACCCCTTGCTGCTTACTGACTGATATGTTGATGCCAGGAGAAGGGAATAGTACACTTCTTCTAAATTTCAGCTGTATTTTTATCATAGTTAACCAAATTAACAGGTAAACATAGGTAATTTCAAACATGAGACCTTATGATAGAATAGATTTTTCGCCTCGTTAAAAAATAGACTCTAGTGACTGGATGATTTCAATAACTGGACTGAATAAAAGACAAAATAATAGAACAATAAAACATCAGATTATTTGCTATTTCGGAATGTTCGATAATTCGGTTCTGGTTGAAACATTATTGATCCATATCGGAATTTGTGACTAGATGACTAAAATAACCGAACTGAATAGAGAAATATTGGGGAAAAGTTATTGATTATTGGTCTGTCTGTCTGTCTGTCTGTCTGTCTCTTTTTCACTCGCCCAAGAGAAATACATTTACTAAGAAACCCGGAATTTTATGGGAAAATTATCGAGATTTCAGGATAAAAAGAAAATGACGAGGTTTTTATTGAATTACAAACTGATATACATGAATAACAACCTGGTAACCCATTAAGAGAGAGAGAGAGAGAGAGAGAGAGGAGAGAGAGAGAGAGAGGAGAGAGAGAGAGAGAGAGAGAGAGAGAGAGAGAGAGAAAAGAGAGAGAGAGAGAGAGAACCAATTTTCTTGTCTGAGATAACCAATTTTCTTCGTCTGTTTGAGGGGAGAGAGAAAAGAGAGAGAGAGAGAGAGAGAGAGAGAGAGAAGAGAGAGAGAGAGAGAGAGAGAGAAGAGAGAGAGAGAGAGAGAGAGAGAGAGAGAGAGAGAGAGAACCAATTTTCTTCGTCTGAGAGATAACCAATTTTCTTCGTGTTTGAGAGAGAGAGAGAGAGAGAGAGAGAGAGAGAGAGAGAGAGAGAGAGAGAGAGAGAACATTTTCTTCGTCTGTTTGAAAGATAACCAATTTTTCTCCTGTTTGAGAGAGAGAGAGAGAGAGAGAGAGGAGAATTTTTTTTACAAAATAACAAAGGTGATTCGCCAATTACGAAACTTTCCCATAAAAAATCTTGATTTGAGCCGTGTTTTTGTCGTCCAAGCACCGTCTTGGATTACGAAGACCACTCCAATAACACTTGCTGAAATGTGTGTTATACTGCTTTGTGATATTGTTTGCAATGCTTTGGACTGATCATTATTTCGGCCCCTACCAAGCTTGTTGTGTTTTTGTCGCAGAAACCAATTCGTTTTCAATTGCGAGAAAAAATGGTCTTCGTACCAAGACGATGCTTGGACGACAAAAACACGGCTATAGTTTGAGGCGATCGAGTATTTGCCAGGACTCTCTCTCTCTCTCTCTCTCTCTCTCTCTCTCTCTCTCTCTCTCTCTCTCTCGCGACGACAGATAACTTGCAGGTGGGCCAAAGTTACGACAGGCGAGACAGACAGGACGGGAAGACTTCGTGTATGTTATTTGTCTAACTTCTTGTGTGGTGTGTTCGTGTGTTGTCCGTCTGCTTTTCAACCCGGCAATCGAGTGTGTGTGTTCGTTCGTCTACTTTCTACCCGTTTCTCTGGTTGTATATGTATGTATCTAAATATATATCTACCTTAAACATAAAAATAAAACACAACACACACACACACACGAGCTTGAAACACCCTTAAAAATATTCCTGATTCTCTTTTTCTTATTCCAATTCTTCACACAGAGCCAGCATTTTAGCGGAACATGAATATTGGTAATTGTGGTATTTTTTCTTTTTGTGAAGATTAAGTTTTGGGGTGATTACATGATTAATTTTCTCTCTCTCTCTCTCTCTCTCTCTCTCTCTCTCTCTCTCTCTCTCTCTCTCTCTCTCTCTCTCTCTCTCTCGTTAACCCAATTCCTATTTTCTTCTCTCTTCTCGGTAACCCAATTCCCGTTTTCTTCTCTCAGTTACCATAATTTAATTTCCGTTTTCTTCGACAGAGACACAAGCGATGGTGACGTAGGCATCGCGTGACTATGGCCGTGACGTCACCACCGCACCCCAATGTAACTCTCCTCCACTCTCCTCTATCTCTCCAGGGAGGTAAGATAACTCATAAGATAACTCGTAAGATAACTCTATAATATAACTCGTAAGATAAGAGGTAAGATTTTTTTTTTTTACACAGCAGAAATAACAGTAGCAGTACGATAATGAAGGTAGTAGTAGTAGTAAGTAGTAGTAGTAGTATAGTATAGTATTTAGTAGTATTTAGTAGTAGTAGTAGTAGTAGTAGTAGTAGTAGTAGTTAGTATAGTAGTAGTTGTAGTAAAGTAGTTAGTAGTAGTAGTAGAGTAGTAAAATAGTAGTAGTAGTAGTAGTAGAAAAGATTTAGTAGTAGTAGTAGTAGTGTAGTAGTAGTAGTAGTTGTGGGGTATTTATTTAGTAGTAGTAGTTAGTATTTAAAAGTAGTTAGTGTAGTAGTAGTAGTAGTAATAGTAGTGTATTTAGTAGCAGAAAAGTAGTAGTAGTAGTAGTAGTAGTAGTAGTAGTAGTAGTAGTAGTTAGTAGTAGTTATCTAGAGTGTAGTAGTGTAGTAGTAGTAGTATGTAGTAGTAGTAGTGGGAAATAGTAAAAGTAGTTAGTAGTAGTAGTAGAAAGTAAGTAGCAGAAGTAGAATATGTAGTATAGTATAGTATAGTGTAGGTTGAGTTGTGTAGAAATTAGAGTTGTAGTAGTTGTAGTATGTTAGTAGTAGTAGTAGTAATAGTAGTAGAAAAGTAGAAATAGAGAGTGAGTAGTAGTAGTAGTATTTTAAAAAGTAGTATTTAAAAGGTTAAGTATAGTAGTAGTGTAGTAGTAGTAGTAGTAGTAGTAGTAGTATAGTAGTAGGTAGTAGTAGTAGAGAGCATTAAGTAGTTATAGAAAGTGGGGTATAGTAGTAGTAGTAGTAGTAGTAGTAGTAGTAGTAGGTAGTATATACTCTCTTTTTTTTAATTTAAAGTTTGAGGTTAAAGGTTAAGTTTGCATTCCTCACTTTCTTCCTTCTCCTATCTTACCCATCATTCTCTTTTCCTAAATAATAATGTTTTCTTATTTTCTCATCCTTCCATTTTCTTATTTTCTTGTTTCCCTTCTTTTCCTTCTTTTCAATTTGTTTTATTTACTTTATTGTTGAATTCTTATAGGTTTTACAGTCAGGAGTTTCAGCTGGACTACTGAGAACTATCTTTGACTTTACAGGAATGTGTAGATTATTCCTAGCTTAACATACAAATAAAAAAAAAAGAGTTATACTACTACTGCTGCTACTGTACATGGGTTACTATTCTAATGTTATATTTCTCTATTTCACAATTCCACTACTAATTGAACTACATATACTTGTACAACATTATGTGTTACTATTCTTATTTTACATTTCTCTCTGACTCTTACACACACACACACACACACACACACACACACACACATACACACACACACACACACACACACACACACACAAACTTTCTCCCTTTTTAATGTTGGTTTTTGTTTTTAATATTAAATGTATGTTAGGTATTTAAATTGAAAGTCAACACTCATTTATATATCAAAGGACCTGTCTGTTTGTCTGTGGTTTTTCTCTCTCTCTCTCTCTCTCTCTCTCTCTCTCTCTCTCTCTCTCTCTCTCTCTCTCTCTCTCCAAACTCATCATGAATGTTATTCCCGCGGAAACCTTTCAAGTAATTCACCCATTTCTTTCTTGTCGTGAATAACTTTAACTTGTCCTTTGTTTGTGTTCAAGGAAATGTGTCGTGGGATGTTAGTGGGAGTGGGGTTCATTTCCATTCATCTCTCTCTCTCTTCCCCTCCTCCTCCTTTTCTCTCTCTCTCACTCCTTTTCCCCTCTCTTTTCCTCTCTCCCTCCTTCTCTCTCCTCCCCCTCTCTCTCTCTCTCCTCTCTCTCATCTCTCTCCCTTTTCTCTCTTCCCCAATGGCACCGAATCTAACTTCACCATTAAATTTTTCTAAGACTTTCTGTGTAATGACATTTAAAAAATTCTATTATTAAATTCTTCTCTCCATTTAATTACATTCTTACTTCATAATTTTCGCTGATATAATTTTCTCTACTGTCTGCATAAGTTTTTTTCTCTATCTCATTCATCTTGACACTCACTCACGCTATATTTTTCTCCTTCCCTCTCTTCTTCCTTCGCTAATGCAATCACCTCTCTCTCTCTCTCCTCCCCCCTCCTCTTCTCTCTCCTCCCCTCTCTCTCTCCTATCCTCTTTTCTCTCTCCTCTCTCCTCTCCCCTCCTTTCCTTCCTTCCCCTTTCCTTAACCCCCTTCTCCCTTTCCTTCCTTCCTATTCTTCCCTCCCTTTCCTTTCTTCTTTCCTCTCTTCTCTCTAGTTCCTCCCCTCTCTCTCTCTCTCTCTCTCTCTCTCTCCCCCCCTCCTCTCTCCTCACATACACTCCCTCTCTCCTTTTTCCCCTCTCTCTCTCTCCTCCCCCTCACTCACCCTATTTTTCCTCCTTCCTCCTTCCTCCTTCCCACCAATGCAATCATCCCCCCCCTTCCCTTCCTCATACTTATCTCCTCTTCCTCATACTCACTTCCTCCTCAGGCTTCAACATCACGGCCTCACCCACACCCATGAGTAACGAGACCTACCAGCGCTACCTGCGGGAGTTAGACCTCAAGGTGAGTCATGTAAACCAAGACACTCACCAATCAGGTAAGTTAGGAGTAATTTGTTTTTGTGTGTGTGTGTGTGTGTGTGTGTGTGTGTGTGTGTGTGTGTGTGTGTGTGTGTGTAAATTAGTCTAATTGAGGGTGAGAATGAGCTGTAAAGGATAAAATCAATAAAAGAACAATACAAATAGAACAGGATAGTAATTCTTGGAAAAACGAAAAGAGGAAAGAAGAAGAAAGAAAAGAAAAAAAGGAAAAAATCGATGGCATTTTGACTTCAGGGGAAAAATAAAATCAAGAGATAAAAGGCTGAAGTTTATTTCGGGTACAGATTAGGACGTCCGCTATACAACATGTCCGTCGTTGAAAAAAATATTTGAAGCAATAAATATATATTCAAAAATTGATTTTGGGAAATTTGATGAATGTACCACACACACCCCACACCCACAACACACACACACAACACACACACACCCCCACACAAAACACACCACACACACACCACACACACATGAAAAATTAACACATACATAAATAAAAAAATATACTGAAAAACCCGGACGCATAGAAAAAGAAAAGAAAAAGACCACACACAAAAAAATGCATGAATTGATGAAAGCGAATGAAATAAAATAGAATACGAATAAAAAAGAAAAGAAATGAAACGAAAAAAATATTAAATAATGAAATGAAGGAAGGAATTAAATAAGAGTTGATGAATGAGGCAACGGCAGGCAGGCAGGGGTCCGCTAATCCCGCGAAGAGCACCAACCCCCCCCCCCCCCCCCCCCCCAACAAGGCACGCCCCCCCCCTTACCCCTTTCCCCCCAGCAAGGCACGTCCCCTCCATAACCCACCAGAGGACACGCCCCCCCAACGTCCCCCAGAAGGCAAGTCCTCCACTAAATCCCATCAAGCAGGACACGCCCATTACGAGAATGCACGCACCCCACACACCCCACCACAAGACACACCCACCCACATAACCCCCCCAGCACAACACATCCCACTCACAACCCCACCCAGCAAGAAAACCCCCTCACTAACCCCCAAGCAAAGGCAGTCACCTCAATAACCGGACAGAAGAAACGCACACTCACAACAACCCCACCCACAAAGGCATCCTCTACAAAACCACATCAAGAAAGACCACCCTACCACTAACCAACCAGCAAGGACAACGTCCCATCTATCAACCAAGCAAGGAACCCATTAATCCAACAGGCACTACCTACCACGCAATGGGCCCCCTTAACCTCGAACAAGGGCCCACTCCCCAAAGCACCCAGCGCACCCCCAACCTCCCAACAAGGCACACTCCCCCTAACCCCCCAGCAAGGCACCCCCTCCAACCCCCCACAAGGCACATCCCCTCCCTAACCCCCCAGCAAGGCACGTCCCCTCCACTAACCCCCCACAAGGCACCCCCCTACAAGGCCACCCCCTAACCCCCCAAAGCAAGGCACCCCCTTAACCTCCCAACAGGCACACTCCCCTAACCCCCCAGGAAGGCACGCCCCACCCTAATCCCTCACAAGACACGCCCCCCCCCCCTAACCCACCCAGCAAGGTACGCCCCCCTTTCCCCCCCTTCTTCAGGTAATTACTTTCGCCAGTCTCCTTCAGGTAATCAGCTCCAGGTAGGTCATGACTCTCCAACGTGACCTGCAGAATAAGGCTCCTCCTCACCCCCCCCCCTTCTTCAACCTTCTCATTTCTTTCTCTCATATCTCCTTCATTCTCTGGGTGGTAATTCAGTTATATTTTTTCTCCTCTCACTCAAGTTTTCCTTCCATCTAATTAATATTTTTACCTGTATTTCTTCTTTTTTTCCTCCTCCTCTTCCTTTCTTTTCTCTCATCTCTCTCTCCTTCTCTTGGTGATGATTCAAACTTTAATATTTTTTCTTATTTACATTTTTCTTCTTACTTAAGTTTTCCTTCCTTCTAATGAATCTTTTTCCTGTTTTCCTTCTGGTTTCCTCCTCCTCCTCCTCCTCCTCCTCCTCCTCCTCCTCCTCCTCCTCCTCCTCCTCCTCCTCCTCCCTGCACAGGCCTGCGGTACACAAGTTATGAAAGAAGGTTTTGCTTGCACAGTCTGGACCCAAGACTCCCAAGAGACACGTCCTACTCTTCACCCTCTTTGTTGGGGACTCAAGTTGTGGGTGTGTTGGAAGCAAAGGTGGCAGGTGTGGGGGTGAGGAGGGGGGGAAGGTGGAAGGGGGCTTATGGGAAGAGGGAAGGGGGGGTTTCATTTTTGGGTTGGAGTGATGAAAAAGTGGGGAAATGGCTTGTAGGAGGGAAGGAAAGGAGGAGGGGTAGGGGTTTATGGAAGGATATAAAGGGGTTTAATGTTGGGGTTAGGAGGAGGGGGGAGCAAGAAGGGGGTTTTATGGAAGGATGGAAAGAGGGAAGGGGTTGATTGTTGAGGTTAGAAGGATAGAGAAGGGGGAAAATGGCTTGTTAGGATGAAGGAAGGAAGGAGTGAGAGGGGGAAATGGGGGTTGGTGGAAAGGGGTGACTGGAGGAGAGAGAGAGAGAGAGAGAGAGAGAGAGAGAGAGAGAGAGAGAGAGAGAGAGAGAGAGAGAGAGAGAGAGAGAGCATACCTTCATGAATTCCTGCAGAGAAATAATATCTCTTGAAATACTGAAGACAAAGACTTTGTCAGAAGACTAAGTAAAGCTATCTTTCAGGCTTACTCGCGAACACCTTCACGAAAAACAAAAACTAGGAATAAAAAAAAAACGTAACTACTAGCAAAGAAAACAAGTATACAGTAAACCCTCTTTAAATCGAACCCGTATAATTCAAACTTCGGATAATTCGACCTGTTTCAGGCCAGTTCAAATTTTTCAATAACTTTCCATAATTCGAGCAAGTTTGAATTATCCTTAGACTTACTAGTGGAAATCAGACCTCTCCTATGCGGTGCGTGCCGCGGCTGCCCAGCGTGATCTGAAAATATGAAAATTATCGTATAAATACGATAGGCGGAGGAAGAAGGCGGGAAGGGGGGGGATGGGAAGGAGGGATGAGGAGGAGGAAGGAGGGGAGAGGGGGAGGAGAAGGAAGGAGGTGGGACAAGGAAGGGAGGAGAGGAGGAGGAAGGAGGAGAAGAAAGGGAAGAGAGGAAATGGGAGGAGGAAGAACTATTTTTTTTAAGTATCCTTCGCTTTGTATACAATCCTTCAGAGTCCTTCACGGGCCTCTTCGCTCCTTCACGCATCCTACAGGAGTCATAGGAGGGCATAATAAGTCCCACAGGATTGCAATAGTATTCCTAGGTTTTTATAGGTACTTTGACAATCGCTTGTGTGGCGCAAATAGGGATTAATACTAATACTAATACTAATACTGAAAATACTAATACTGATCATTTTATTGAAGAAATAATTAATCTAGCAATGCCTATCATATTGTTATGTCTTGTAGTAAGTTTTGTCTAATTTGGGGGTTTTAAGGAATATCTGGAAGTATCATGTCATTGTGAATTGGCTGAAATAGGGCTTCTAATAATTGTAACTGAAAACTGACTCCAGATTCGTGTTCGGCATGCCCGAAAATTTGTTTTTCATGCTTAAAAAAACGAAATGTTTAACAGCCTAACAAATTGGATGTTTTTAGTTCAAATTCTAATTTGTATTTTAAGGAATATCTGAGTATGTCATTGTGAATTGGTTGAATGGGACTTCATTCTTGTAACTGAAAACTGATTCCAGATTCGTGTTCAGCATGCCGGAAAACTGCTATGAATTTTTTTCAAGCAAATCTATTTTTCAAAAAATATTGCAAAATATGCAATATTTTTTTTTAAATAGATTTGCTTGAAAATTTGTTCCTAGCAGCTTTCGGGCATTCTGAACACGAATCTGGAATCAGTTTTCAGTTACAATGAATAGAAGTCCCTATTTCAACCAATTCACAATGACATGATACTTCCAGATATTCCTTAAAAACCACAAATTAGACAAAACTTACTACAAGACATAACAATATGATAGGCATTGGTAGATGAATCATTGCTTCAATAAACTGATCAGTATTATTATTTGTATTATTAATCCCTATTTGAGCCACCCATGCGATTGTCAAAGTACTTAGAAGAACCTAGGAATACTATAGCAATCCTGTGGGACTTCTAATGCCCTCCTATGACTCCTGTATATATAGGATGCGTAAAGGAGCGAAGAGGTCCGTGAAGGACTCTGAAGGATTGTATACAAAACGAAGGATACTTAAAAAAAAATAGTTCTTCCTCCTCCCACTTTTCTGCCAAAGGCCATAGCTGAATTAAGTGTGACTGACTAATTATAGATAGATGACGAATGGTTTTGGAGAGAGAGGGGTAATAATTGTGCTGTTATGATGTTTGAGGACAAGATTGTGGGAGGGAAGAAGGTAACATTGATAATTGGATTGGCTAAAAAAAATTAAAATTGGGGGTACTTAGTCGAATAAAAAATACAAAAAAATAGGAAATGTAACGAAGTGACAATGAGAGAGAGAGAGAGAGAGAGGAGAAGAGAGAGAGGAGAGAGAGAGAGAGAGAGAGAGAGAGAGAGAGAGAGAGAGAGAGAGAGAGAGAGAGAGAGAGAGAGAGAGAGAGAGAGTATAAAATGAATGTCTTATAATATCCCCCTTCCAACTTTTTTTTTTTTTTTTTTTTTTTTACTTTTATCTTTTTTCCACTCTTCCTTCCACTCCCTTTATCAGTGTCTGTCTCTGCCACGGTTTTTCTGACTTTCCTTCCGAGGTGACGTGGCGGATCATAAATTTTTACATCTGGTCACCTTGCACTCTGGTATAAAAATAAAAATAAAGGTGATGTTCTCTCTCTCTCTCTCTCTCTCTCTCTCTCTCTCTCTCTCTCTCTCTCTCTCTCTCTCTCTCTCTCTCTCTCTCTCCTGGTTACCTTGCACTCTAGTATAAAAATAAAAATAAAGGTGATGTTCTCTCTCTCTCTCTCTCTCTCTCTCTCTCTTCTCTCTCTCTCTCTCTCTCTCTCTCTCTCTCTCTCTCTCCTGGTCACCTTGCACTCTGGTATAAAAATAAAAATAAAGTTGATGTGCTTTCTCTCTCAATTCTCTTTTATTTTCCGTTCTTTTTTCTCTCTCTCTCTCTCTCTCTCTCTCTCTCTCTCTCTCTCTCTCTCTCTCTCTCTCTCTCTCTCTCTCCCCTTCGTTTTCTCAATTTTCTTTACTTTGTTTTCTTCTTCACTTCCTACATTTCCTTCTTCATCGTCTTCGTTTCCTTCTTTATTTTCCTTCGCTACCCTCGTTTTCTTTTATTTTCCTTCGTTTTCCTCTTCATTTTCCTTCACTTCCTTCTTAATTTTCCTTAATTCCCTTTGTATTCTTCCTTTTCCTTGACTTCCTTATTTATTTTCCTTCTTTCCATCGTTTTCCTCTTCATTTTCTTTCACTTCCTTCGTTCCCGTCTTTATTTTCCTTCACTTCCATCGTTTTCCTCTTCATTTTCTTTCACTTCCTTCGTTTCCGTCTTTATTTTCCTTCACTTCCTTCTTTTCCGTCTTTATTTTCCTTCACTTCCTTCTTTTCCGTCTTTATTTTCCTTCACTTCCTTCTTTTCCGTCTTTATTTTCCTTCACTTCCTTCGTTTTCTTCTTCATTTTCCTTCACTTCCTTTATATCTTCTTCAGTTCCTTCGTTTTTTTTCATTTTCCATCACTTCCTTCAATTTCTTCACCCCTTCTTCATCGTCTAAATCTCCCACAGAAATTCTACTCCACCTACGATGTATGGACGGGCATTAGAACAGCCATGACCCTCGCCCTCTTCTTCGTCTTCACCGTCACCGTCATCCTGTACAAGAGCAAGTGCAAGCCAAGACGCAAGTATGAGTTGTACCCAAGCCTCGAGGACATGCCGGGAAGGCCCCTTGATTACTGCGACTACTGGTGCTCAAGTCCCGGCAGGTGAGTGCGGGAGAAAGGGTGAGGATGGTTAAGGTTGTGTTGATGGAGATATAGTGTAGGTAGGTTAACAGGTGTGTGTGGTGTGAGGGGGAGTAGTGGTAGAGAGAGAGAGAGAGAGAGAGGGAGAGAGAGAGAGGGAGAGGTAAGGGGAATAGTAGTAGAGATAGAGAGAGGTAAGGGAATAGTAGGAGAGAGAGAGAGAGAGAGGAGAGAGGAGAGAGAGAGAGAGAGAGAGAGAGAGAAGAGAGAGAGAGAGAGAGAGAGAGAGAAGAGAGAGAGAGAGAGAGAGAGAGAGAGAGAGAGAGAGAGAGAGAGAGAGAGAGAGAGAGAGGGGGAGAGAGGACTAATATTCATAGAAGCTGAAAGACAGATTTTGCAATATAAATCAGAGAGAGAGAGAGAGAGAGAGAGAGAGAGAGAGAGAGAGAGAGAGAGAGAGAGAGAGAGAGAGAGAGAGAGAGAGAGAGAGAGAGAGAGAGAGAGAGAGAGAGAGAGAGAGAGAGAGAAAAAAAAAAGGGGGGACTAATATTCATAGAAGCTGAAAGACAGATTTTGCAATATAAATCAGAGAGAGAGAGAGAGAGAGAGAGAGAGAGGAGAGAGAGAGAGAGAGAGAGAGGAGAGAGAGAGAGAGAGGAGAGGGGAGAGAGAGGAGAGAGAGAGAGAGAGAGAGGCACACAAAGAGGAGGGGGGAAGCGGATTGTGAGGTAAAGAGACAATGACCATTTTCAGGATTTATGAGGTATTAAGGATTAACTATGGAACAAAGCCCAACTCATATCTTTTCAACCAGTGAGTGTAATAGCTGCCTCTCTCTCCCCTCCCATTTCCTCTTTCCCCTCCCCCTTCCTCCTCTCTCATCCCTCCCCTCCCACTCCTATGCAACCCACCCCACACTGACCCCTTACACCCCCTCGTCCATGCACTGTTGCCATTACTAAACTGACTCCCTTTTCCCCTCACTCCCTTCTATTTTCTCCTCTTCCCTATCCTTCCCTCGTGTTTTTCACTATATACCTTATATTTTTTCTCTATCCGTCTTTCATTATTTTCCCTCCATACTATATTCTCCCTTCCCTCCCTCTATTTTTTTCCCTTCCTCTCTCTATTTTCCCTTGCTACTCTCCCTTCCCTCCCTCTCTCTCTATTTTCCCTCCATGCTACTCTCCCTTCCCTGCCTCTCTCTCTATTTTCCCTCCATGCAATACTCTCCCTTCCCTACCCTCTCTCTATTTTCCCTTCTGCAATACTCCCCTTCCCTCCCTCTCTATTTTCCTCCATGCAATACTCTCCCTTCCCTCCTTGCTCTATTCCTTCTGCTACTCTCTCTTCCCTCCTCTCTCTCTCTATTTTCCCTCCATGCAATACTCTCCCTTCCCTGCCTCTCTCTCTATTTTCCCTCCATGCAATACTCTCCCTTCCCTCCCTCTCTCTATTTTCCCTCCATGCTACTCTCCCTTCTCTTTTCCTACTTCCCTCACTCTCCCTCTCGTTATTTTCTCTCCCTTCTCTCCCTCCTTGCAATACTCTCCCTTCTCTTCCCTCCTTGCTACTCTCCCTTCCCTCCCTTTCCCCAGCCACGAGCCGGGACAAAAGTGCAGTCAGGATTCCCTAGGACGATGTTACAACCAGGGCCGCGGGAAGACCGGGTCGGCGCCCCTACCCACCCAGCGCTCCGTCGGCTCCTACTCCAGCCTCAACAACTCCTTCAGGTGGGTCCTCCTCCACGCTACCACTCCAGGCTCTTGTTTTCAGAGTCCAGATTAATTAAGGTGTGTTGAGTGTCCTTGTTAACAGGTGTTGTGAGGTGAGTCTTGCCTTGGGTACGTGTTAGAAGAGGTGGTGGTGATTAAGTTGTTTTTTACGTTGTTTTTATCCCCTTAAGACCCAGAACGTAATTTCTATTGTAATTTGGCCACCATTAGATTATTTTTTGTGAATATAAGCAATTTTCTATAGATATGACCTGTTTTGTATCCTTGACCGCTAACTAACTTGGATATATTAAGTTACTTTTCGTAATTTTATGGCTCAACAACAGACAATTTTATATAGCAAAGGAAAGATCTGGGTGTGAAGGGGTCAAAGGTGTTATGAGGAGTTTTATTTATTCTTTGTCTTGGTGTTTTTAATGTGACGCTGCGAGGTTTACAAAGGGAATTATTATGGCACGTGTGGCATTGCAGTATTAAGTGTACGTACATGACCGAATGATTATACTGTCGTAGTATTCCTTCAAGTTACTGTCAAATACTAGATCAAGATGTAAAAGTCAATGATTCAGCTCACATGACTTGGTGCATTATATAAGTGAGTGTATCTGTTGCCCCCCCCCCTCACCTCCCTCCTGCCTCCCCCAGGGTGAAGAGTCTGCCCGGCAGCGTCATGAGGATCAACTGTTCCCGAAACTCAAGCTTCGAGAGGGACGACTCGCAGGCCACGGCGCATTCGGTGTGTGTGTGTGTGTGTGTGTGTGTGTGTGTGTGTGTGTGTGTGTGTGTGTGTGTGTGTGTGTGTGTGTGTGTGCGTCTGTCTGTGTGTGTGTGTGCGTGCAGCCATGCCCGGTGTGGCCTCGGGGTCTCAACCCTCCCTCCCTCCCTCACCCCAGGTTCGCTCGGAGTTCCTGTCTGTGCCGGGCGTGAGGCTGCAGTCTACGGGGTCGAGCAGCGACGGCTACGACGGCTACGGATCGTCGCAGCATGACCTGAGCGGCGAGATGACGCCCATGGCGCTGCTGGGCGTGCCCGGGCTGGGGCCGCGGGGCAACAAGCCGCTGCTGCAGCTGGGCGGCATGGACTGGGACAGTGATCACGCCACGGCCGAGTGGGTGCAGACCATCGACATCAACGTGATCCAGCCCACGCCCAACATCTCGCCCTGCGGCTCCGTGCGCAGCGTGTCTGACAGCTCCGAGCTGGCGCGGCTGCCGCTGCCGGGCCGCGGCCGCGTCACCTCGCAGCTCTCCTTAGACTCCCCGGACATGGACAGTCGGTCCATCGGATCAGACTCTGTGTTCCTCGAGGAATCAGGGGGCGAGATGTTCAGCAGCCGCTCGGAGAGTATGGACAGCGGCAGTCCCTCCCTGCTGACACCCTCCCCTCGCAGCGCGCGATGCAAGATCCAGTCCTTCCGCCTGGGCATCAACACAACCTCCTTGCCGCTGCCACCCTCCTCGCCTATACCCTTCCGCGCCCTGCCCCCAGATGCTTCCCCGCGGCCTCGCGACCAGCGGAGTCGTCAGAAGCAGCTACAGCGGCAGCGGGTGCAGGAGGACCCCCTAGGCGGCCTGGAGGTCGGGCCCAGGCGGAACGGGTCTCCCATGGCTTCCTTAATGGTGCCGACCCTGGGCAGTCGCCTGCGGGCCTCGTGCGAGCGTCTGGCGGCACACTCGGCGCTACAGGCGGACAGGGATCACACCAGCAGCAGGAGTTCGAGCCTGCTGGCGCCCTCGGCGTCAGGCAGCACCGAGGAGGAGCCCATGTGTGCCGTGTTCACCGTGCCATCACTGCGACGCTGCAACTCTGCCACCACACCCGACCAGCAGCAGCAGGCCGAGGGGTGGAAGCGGTCGGACAGCGAGCAGAACCCGGTGATGCGGCGGTCAGACAGCGCCACCAGCAGACACCGCCAGTCCAGCGAGTCCTCCAGTGGCTCAGACGACTGCGAGTCCGTGTCCTTCCACCTGATGGTGCCGGCACTCAGCCTGGACCAGCCCAGCGCCGACACCAGCCGCGCCTCCTCCCCTGCCCTCTCCCCCCCCAGCTCACCCAACTCCACCCCGCCCCCAGCACGCCGCACGTTTGCGACGCCCACTTCGTCTGCCTCGCAGTCCCCGCGACATCTATATTCCCCATACTCCAATTCCTCCACGCCCTCCCCGACGCGAGGCAGAGGCGGCCGCAATAACAACCTGACTGTAGGGGGGCGTGGCAACGGCCTTTTGGGCAACGGACTTTTGGGTAATGGGCTTTTAGGCAACGGGCTGTATCCCGGGGGCGTTGGCAACGGGCGTGGTCGTGGTGGTGGGCGGCGTGTGTTGCGGCGGCAGTACAGTCAGTGTGTGCCGCCCAGCCCCACCCTGAGGGACATGCCCATCCCGCCCGCCTCGCTGCCCACCTACGCCGAGGAGGGCGAGTGGACGTTCCCCCCCGCGCCGCCGCCCTCGCCCTTCAAGGCGGGCCAGGCACTCTACTTCCGCCACGACTCTGGCCCGGCCTCACCCTCACCCTTCCCCCACGGTGCAACCTCCAACCAGTTTTCCCGCCAGGACTCCAGCCCCACCTCGCCCCGTTCCTCCGGCTACCACCTGCTCTGCCAGGACTCTGTGCCCTCCTCCCCCTGCATGCGCCACCAGGACTCCTCCCCAACCTCGCCACACGAAAAACCCCCCTTCACCCGCGAGGCATCCTCCCCCACCCCTCCCTGCGTCTCCAAGTCCTCCCTCACGCGCGAAGACTCCTCCCCTCCCTCCTCCTCCTTCCCCTCGGAGATGAAGGATGACTCACGCCACCCTTCAACCTCGTCCTCCTCCTCCTCGGTGATGGAGACGCCCTGCTAACGTTCGCTAACCCTGAGTAGGACCCCAAAATGTAGTGACTCTTAGCTTGAACCAGACTTGCCTGCGCGCCCCCACACACCCCCAGGGGACCCCAGGCCACCCTCCTTCGCGCCCTAGACACACCGTTAACTCAATGTATTATCTGTGCTAGATGTGTTGTATTGATCAGTCTATAAAACAAAGAAACAGATGCTAAGTATACCCTACCGTTATCCGCGACAAATCCTGTAGGGCGATCATTTAATACTTTAGTCTGCCACTGAATACTCAAGTTTTCTATGTTACGTTTTCTTAAATATGTTCAAAGGTGTAACTCAATCAAAAACAGGACGTAACTGAGAAAGCGTTGGAGACACACACATGCATTGTCCCGTACATAGCATACACGATTCTCAGCCTTTGTTTCCTGATACCCAGTGACGCAATAGGCCTTGGACAAAAATAAAGTGTTAAAAGAAATCTTGCCCCGCTCAGACCCCATGAAAGGCTAGCCATTGCCTTTCAACTCATGCCCTTACGAATGCTTCCTGACGATGTCCTAGGGCGCGGCATGTCCTACAGACCTCCCTAAAGGACCCTAAAGGACCTATGAGTTATCCCGTGGTTAAAGAAGTATATATGGTTGTAATATATGCCTAAACACCCCATAAACTCATAATTAAATCTTAATTACCCAGCTATTACAACTATCACAACCTCATAACTCATCCCATTACCTCCTAAATCAATGTACTACAGGAAAATGAGGCGCCCTTATTTAAATCATCCCTCACACCTCACAATATCTAGTTATAATTATTAGAAGGACGAGGAAAAAGTTAGTGTGACATTATACCTGCTCAAATGCCAAAGAAACCTTACCTTCCCTCTCGCCCTATCCTTCCTTCCCTCTCTCCCTTTCATTCCTTCACTTCCTTCCTCTCTCCCTTTCCTTCCTGATCCCTCCCTCTCTCCCTTACATTCCTTCCTTCCTTCCTTCCCTCCCTTTCATTCCTTCCTCCCTCCCTCCCTTTCCATCCCTCCCTTCCTTCCTTCCTTCCTCCTTCCTTCTTCCTTCCTTCCTTCCTTCCTATCCTTCCTTCCTATCCTTCCACCCTCTCCCCCTCTCTCTCTCACATCACCAAACTTAAACATGGATAAAAAAAACTATGTTGCTATTTCTTCACTGTCTTCAACGTGCGAGTAAGTGAATGATAAAAATAATGATACAAGAAAATCAAAATATATGGAGATTAGGCCTACTTACGGGTCAAGCCTATTCCATAAACTCCCTTTTTTTATGACGTGTTGTTAGTAGAAATTTTTGGGATTAATTAATAGAAACCATACGAAAAAAACGATACGTATATAGATGTGTGAAAATAAGATCAAATGTAACAATGAACAGTTGACGTGCTGAAAAATAAAGTTACATTAGAAAAGAAGTAATAATAATAATAATAATATAGATGTTATATATATAAAAAAAAAAGTATGTTGCTTGTTAATTGACAGAGTTTAATACTAGATTCTTTACGTTATGGAAATACAGTGAACGTTTAATGGGCGTTTGAACATTTGAGCGATGGCGAGTGTTGTGAAATGACGTCACGTGAAGTAGGAAAGCCCCGTGATTGGCTGAGCGTGGCAGTGACGTCACGGGTGAGGTGGTGACGTCAGCAGGGCTCCAGTCAATAGGGTGAGTGTTTGGGACATTGATGCAGGAAGAGGATTTATATTTGTTTATAAACTTTATAAAGGACAAGAAAATGTACTGTTGTGTGTTTTAATGGTTGCCTTTTCTTGTGTGTGTGTGTGTGTGTGTGTGTGTGTGTGTGTGTGTGTGTGTGTGTGTGTGTGTACAACAACAAAAACAACAACACAGCCATGAACCCAAGTGTCTGCCATTCACTCTCATTATACAGTTAATAAAGAAATATGCTAACAACCCCTCTCTCTCTTGCTAACAACCCTCTCTCTCTTGCTAACAATCCTCTCTCCCTCTTGCTAACAACCCTCTCTCTCTTGCTAACAACCCTCTCTCTCTTGCTACACCCCCTCTCTGCTACTTCTTGCTAACAACCCCTCTCTCTCTTGCTAACAACCCTCTCTCTCTTGCTAACAACCCTCTCTCTCTCTTGCTAACAACCCTCTCTCTCTTGCTAACAACCCCTCTCTCCCTCTTGCTAACAACCCCCCCTCTCTCTCTCTTGCTAACAACCCCCCCTCTCTCGCTAACAACCCTCTCTCTCTCTCGCTAACAACCCTCTCTCTCTCGCTACAACACCCTCTCTCTCTCTTTTGCTAACCCTCTCTCTCTCTTGCTAACAACCCTCTCTCTCTCTCTCTCTTGCTAACAACCCTCTCTCCCTCTTGCTAACAACCCTCTCTCCTCTCTCTTGCTAACAACCCTCTCTCTCTTTTGCTAACAACCCCTCTCTCTCTCTTGCTAACAACCCTCTCTCTCTTGCTAACAACCCTCTCTCTTGCTAACAACCCTCTCTCTCTCTTGCTAACAACCCTCTCTCTCTTTTGCGAACAACCCTCTCTCCCTCTTGCTAACAACCCCCCTCTCTTTGCTAACAACCCTCTCTCTCTTTTGCTAACAACCCTCTCTCTCTTTTGCTAACAACCCTCTCTCTTTTGCTAACAACCCTCTCTCTCTTTTGCTAACAACCCCCTCTCTCTTTTGCTAACAACCCTCTCTCTCTTTTGCGAACAACCCTCTCTCCCTCTTGCTAACAACCCCCCCTCTCTTTTGCTAACAACCCTCTCTCTCTTTTGCTAACAACCCTCTCTCTCTTTTGCTAACAACCCTCTCTCTCTCGCTAACATCTCTCTCTCTCTCGTGTTATTATGCTAACAAGACTTTCCTTTCAACATTCCTTCCATCCTTCCTTCCCTCCATTCTCTTCCTATCTTTACCTCCTCTCCTCTTCTTCCTTTACCCTTCCCTCTGTTCTCTCCCACTGTTTATTCCTCTTCTTCCATTCCCTCCATTTTCTTCCTTTATCTCCACTTCTCTATTCCTCCTACGATTCCTACATACTTCTTTCCTCCTCCTCTTCCTTCTTTCCCTTCCATTCTTCCTTTATTCCCACTTCTCTATTCCTCTTACGATTCCTACATACTTCTTTCCTCCTCCTCTTCCTTCCATTTCCCTTCATTTATATCCTCTCTTCCACTGTCTATTCCTCCCTCCTCTTCCTTTCCCTCCATTCTCTTCCTTTATTCCCACTTCTCTATTCCTCTTACGATTCCTACATACTTCTTTCCTCCTTCTCTTCCTCCATTCCCTTCCTTTATATCCTCTCTTCCACTGTCTATTCCTCCCCTCTTCCTTTCCCTCCATTCTCTTCCTTTATTCCCACTTCTCTATTCCTCTTACGATTCCTACATACCTCTTTTATCCTCCTCTTCCTATATTCCTTTCAGTTTTATTCTCTCTTCCATATCCATTCCTTTCTTGCTTCATTCACACAAATTCCCCCCGCTCCTTCTCACTTTCCTCTCCTTCCTCTTTCCTCATTAATTATCCTTCTCACTCCATCCTCTCTTGCTTCCTTCACCACACTCTTCCTTCTCCCTTTTCCTCGCTTCTTCACACTCTTCTTCCGCCTCCTTTCCGTTCCTCCATTTCTCACACACATACCTCCCTTCTTCTACCTTTCCTTCCTCATGACCTTTGACCTCTGCCATGACCCCTTCGTCAATAAATAAATCTATAATAATATAAGCGAAAGTGTGTGTGTCTGTCTGTCCGCGATAGGTGCCGCCCCCAGTGGCGCAATCCCCTCATATGGCACAGTTTTGGAATCGGGTCGACCAGGGGAAGGTTTTAAGCCCACTTATGAGATGATACGATCCTTTTTTTTTTTTTAGCAGCCTATTAGCGAGAATTGTGAAAAAAGTGGGTTGCGAGAATTGAGGAAACCTTGATGTAGGGTGATGGTAATGGGTGAGTGAATGGGTGGGGTGATGGGTAATGGGTGTGTGGTGATGGGTGAGTGGGTGATGATGGGTGAGTATGATGGGTGGGGGGTGATGGGTGATGGGTGAGGGAATAGATGGGGGGTGATGGGTAATGGGTGTGTGGTGATGGGTAATGGGTGAGTGAATGGGTTGGGGGTGATGTGAATGGGTGGGGTGATGTGAATGGGTTGGGGTGATGTGATGGTGGGTGATGATGGGTTGGCGTTAATACATGCATTTCTACATCCATGATTTCAGGAAAGCTAGAAGGGGCTATCTGGAGAGTCAGGTGGTGGGCCACCAATAGCCCTCCGCAGGAGCTAGCCAAAAAGTCCGCCCGGGGGCGGCTTTGCGGCTAGTAAATACATAAACAAACAAATCAACCACTAAAGCAGTCACCCCTAAACATCCCATTTTCTTTCTAATTAACGTTAAAAGGGAGACTTAAGAAGAAAACCCTATTATTTATCACCCCCTGGCGGCAACATGTACAGTTATGATCAAAGGACACACACACACACCACACACACACACGGTCACACACACACACACACACACACACACACGCGGTCAGCTTGGGAGATGATTCAAGGCTATTTTAACTTACTCTTTCTCAGGAATTCCCCGCCAAAAGAGAGAGAGAGAGAGAGAGAGAGAGAGAGAGAGAGAGAGAGAGAGAGAGAGTCAGGGTTGGTGAGGTGATTGAGTATTGTGGTGGTAGGGGGGGTTGGGGGGTAGGGGGATGTAGTGGTGGTGGTGAGTCAGATACGTGAGTGAGTGTGTGAGTAATTAAATAAGTGAGTAAGTCAGTCAGTAAGTTTGTAAGTCAGTCAGTAAGTATATAAGTTAGTAAATAAGTCAGTCAATAAATAATAAAGTAAGTCGGTCAGTAAGTCAGTAAGGAAGTCAGTAAAGTAGTAAGTAAATAAATTAGTAAGTCAGTTAGTAAATAGTTAAAAAGTCAGTAGTCAATAAGTAAGTAAGTGAATATTTGAGTGAGTAAGTCATAAAAGTGATAACATACAAACCAACACCATCAACACCCATCCTCTCACTCACTCATTCACTCATCACCTTACTTTCCCTTCCTCACTCACACTCATACCCTCACGTCAGTACCCATCATACCCCAGCACGTACTCACACACAAAACCACACACCTCATTATTATCCTTTCACTCCTTGTCCTCATTCCCTTCCCCTCACAACCTCCTTCTTCTTTCTGTCCTCATTCCCTTCCCCTCACAACCTCCTTCTTCTTTCTGTCCTCATTCCCTTCACCTCACAACCTCCTTCTTCTTTCTGTCCTCATTCCCTTCACCTCACAACCTCCTTCTTCTTTGTCCTCATTCCCTTCCCCTCACAACCTCCTTCTTCTTTCTGTCCTCATTCCCTTCACCTCACAACCTCCTTCTTCTTTCTGTCCTCATTCCCTTCACCACACAACCTCCTTCTTCTTTCTGTCCTCATTCCCTTCACCACACAACCTCCTTCTTCTTTCTGTCCTCTTCCCTTCACCTCACAACCTCCTCTTCTTTCTGTCCTCATTCCCTTCACCTCACAACCTCCTTCTTCTTTCTGTCCTCATTCCCTTCACCTCACAACCTCCTTCTTCTTCTGTCCTCATTCCCTTCACCTCACAACCTCCTTCTTCATTCTGTCCTCATTCCCTTCACCTCACAACCTCCTTCTTCTTTCTGTCCTCATTCCCTTCACCACACAACCTCCTTCTTCTTTCTGTCCTCATTCCCTTCACCACACAACCTCCTTCTTCTTTCTGTCCTCATTCCCTTCACCACACAACCTCCTCCTTCTTTCTGTCCTCATTCCCTTCACCTCACAACCTCCTTCTTTGTCCTCATTCCCTTCACCTCACAACCTCCTTCTTCGTTCTGTCCTCATTCCCTTCACCTCACAACCTCCTTCTTCGTTCTGTCCTCATTCCCTTCACCTTACAACCTCCTTCTTCTTTCTGTCCTCATTCCCTTCACCTCACAACCTCCTTCTTCTTTCTGTCCTCATTCCCTTCACCTCACAACCTCCTCCTTCTTTCTGTCCTCATTCCCTTCACCTCACAACCTCCTTCTTCTTCTGTCCTCATTCCCTTCACCTCACAACCTCCTTCTTCTTTCTGTCCTCATTCCCTTCACCTCACAACCTCCTCCTTCTTTCTGTCCTCATTCCCTTCACCACACAACCTCCTTCTTCTTTCTGTCCTCATTCCCTTCACCTCACAACCTCCTCCTTCTTTCTGTCCTCATTCCCTTCACCACACAACCTCCTTCTTCTTTCTGTCCTCATTCCCTTCACCTCACAACCTCCTTCTTCTTTCTGTCCTCATTCCCTTCACCTCACAACCTCCTTCTTCTTTCTGTCCTCATTCCCTTCACCTCACAACCTCCTTCTTCTTTCTGTCCTCATTCCCTTCACCTCACAACCTCCTTCTTCTTTCTGTCCTCATTCCCTTCACCTCACAACCTCCTTCTTTCTGCTTAACCCTTCACGCCCAGATCTTTCCTTTGCTATCTGAAATTGTCTGTTGTTTGTTATAAAATTACGAATAAGTACCGTAATATACCAAATTAGCTAGTGGACAAGGATACTAAACAGGTCGTATCTATAAAATTTTACTAATGTGAATTAAAATCGTCTAATGGTACCCAAATTACAATGGAAATTACGTTCTGGGCCTCAAGGGGTTAATGTCAGATTTCCTCATCATCTCAATATTCAAGTCTTTCTCCTTCTGGTATGTACTGTATCTATACTATATCATATTAGTCTGACGCAGTTTGGTTTATAAATTAATTATAAACAAACATACCTCAATATCACTTCATTTCTAGGTCATAGCATATCACTAAACATGTCAAATCACGTCAGTACCTCATGTCACCTTTTCCCAAGTGCTAAGAACCTCATATCACTTCTAAATAAGCAGGTACCACCACCACTACCTTTCAGTAGATAATATACTCCCACACTGTGTTTATCAGTCTCTCTCTCTCTCTCAATTTCTAGTGTGTGCTAGAAAGGTACTAGCACTTTCAGCACTTTATGTTGTCTATAAGCACTATAAGGCACTTAAAAGGAGTTATGGTAGCACTTATTGCAACTTTCAGCACCTAAGAGGCACTTTAAATTGTCTATAAGCACTATATAGCCCTTTAAAGGGGTTATGGTAGCACTTATGGCACTTTTCAGCACTCTTATTGGCTTTGATCTATACATAATTAAAACCATTGATTTTAATTTCCTTTTTTTTGTTTTGCCTCCAAGCCCAGTACCACTTAAGCTCAGGCTCTCTCTAGTAACCCCCCCTCACCCCCCACCCCACCCCACTCTCTCAATCTCTCCCTGGTCAGGCCTCCTCGTCCGGGTCAGAAGGGGGCTCAAGGTTCCCCTCTAACACACACACACACACACACACACAAGAAGAATAGCGACAAGGAATTTAAACTATTTTTACAGTGAAAGGATTTTTTTTTTTTTCCAGGTGAGGTTAATGAATCTTGTTACTCTTGTGTCTGTGTCATGGTGGTGGTGGTGGTGGTAGTGTGGTGGTGGTGGTAGTGGTAGTGTGGTGGTAGTGGTGGTGGTGGAATTGTGGTAGTGGTAGTGGTGGTGGTGGTGGTGGTGGTGGTGGTAGTGGTAGTGTGGTGGTGGTGGTAATGGTGGTGGTTGGTGGTAGTGTGGTGGTGGTGGTGGTAGTGTGGTGGTGGTAGTGTGGTGGTGGTGTGGTGGTGGTGGTAGGGTGGTGTAGTGGTGGTGGTGGTGGTGGTGGTAGTGTGGTGGTGGTGGTGGTGTGTGTCATGGTGGTGGTGGTGGTAGTGTGTGTGGTGGTGGTGGTGGTAGTGTGGTGGTGGTGTGGTGGTGGTGGTGGTGGTAGTGTGGTAGTGTGGTAGTGGTGGTGGTAGTGTGGTGGTAGTGTGGTGGTAGTGTGGTAGTGTCGTGGTGGTGGTAGTGTGGTGGTAGTGTGGTAGCGTGGTGGTGGTGGTAGTGGTGGTAGTGTGGTAGTGGTGGTGGTGGTATGATTCTTTTTATGATATTTTTCTTCTATTTTTATCTCAAACTTACAAAATTAATATGAATGAGTGAAAACGGAAAATAATATACACTCCTAATAATCATTCTTCGTGATATTTTCCCTTCTTTCATTATCAATTTATATATGAATGAATGAAAAAATACACACACACACACACCACACAGTTCTTTGGAAGCATATTTTTCTACCTTCTTCCACTAAATAAACACATGAAACAAACAAACAAACACACACACCACACACACACACACACACACACAACACCATTTCCTACCTTACACCACACTGAACCCTTAAGCTTAATAACAACACTATAAACTATAACTATAACTAACACTATAATAACAAACCCTTACCCTTACACAACATGAATACTTTTCCTACAACTTTAACTCCTTGAAACTCAGAACGTAATTTTCATGGTAATTTGAATACTACTACACGATTTTTAGTGAATATAAGCAACATTTTATAGATATGACCTGTTTAGTATTCTTGTTCACTAACTAATTTGGTATATTTAGTTACTTTTTGTAATTTTCATGGCTAACAACATAATTTTTTTTCAACAAAGGAAAGATCTGGGTGAGAAGGGGTTGAATATACTTCAGTAGATACTAACACACACTTCTGTCCCTGCATAGGTATTTAGACATCCCCCTCTCCCCTAGCAAGCTTAGTGACCCGCGGGAATGCAAGGTTTTGGGTCAGGGTAATTTGTCTAACTTGAAACTAACATAAAAAAACATTTCTAAACTAAATTTAACCTGTCTAACATGAAACTAACATAAAAAACTATTTATAAACTAAATCTAACCTTTCTAACATGCAACTAACATTAAAAACCATTCCTAAACTAAATCTAACATCTAACTTGAAACTAATATTAAAAACCATTTCTTAAACTAAATCTAACCTAACTTTAATAACCTAACAACCTACCTGGACCCCCCCTACCCCCACCCCCAAAGGTTGTTAGCCTAACCACACTTAGATAATTGTCAATGGTGTTGTTAGCGATTGTAGGAATATCATCATTTTGTCAAGGTGTAAAATTAATAATGTTAATACGTATAATATAAAGTGGGTAAAAGTGGACATGGACTGCGCGGTCATTTTCTGAATAAAATGTCGGATCACCTGAAGATCCGTCACCCCAGAGTTTGGCAGGGTGACGGATCTTCAGGTGGGATATCCTGGGGTGACGGTTCTTCAGGTGGCAATACCTGGGGTGACAGTTCTTCAGGTGGGGTCAAGACCTGACCTGACTTCACCTTCCAAGTGAGGTCAGGTCAAATGGGTAAAAGGGAGGAGTCAGGACCCTCCAGTCAGGTAAGAGGACTATATAAAAGTAAGTGGGCTAAAAAAATAAAGTCATAGGAGTCAGTGGACCCTGGCACGCAATACCTTCCAAACCATAGCGTCCTACCACTGCTGTGTGATGATTCCACTATTTATTCCACTAGTTATTCAACAACATCAATAAAACAGACTTTTAAAGCGTGAAGTTAAGTGTGTTACTTGTGATAACTGGATGAATTGGACAAAATACTCCAGATCGAAGGATGGTTTTCTGTGGAAATGCCAAACAAAAGACTGACTGAAGTATAAATCCACGAAATAAATGTACTGTATTTTGGAATACTGAGTAAAGTATAATGTATTTTGTATTTTGGAACACTGTATATTACTCTTATTTTTTTCTTTAAACTTTCACAAAAAGATGCATAACACAAAGGAAACACAAAATAACACAAAATAACATAACAAAATGTCTATACAACACTACACGACAGACTTAAGAATCTGTAGAGCATGTTAAAGTATTAAGTCAAAAATTATAGTGAGTAGGGTATATTATAAGAACACTTCAAAACTTAATTAAGCAAACAGTAACAAAGAGTAACATAATAAGGTAAGTCTTGCAAGGTAATATATAACGAGCATTGGTTTGTAGCCGCTGTAGGTACAGTTAATAATAATAATAAGTTAATAAGAACATCTAACCACGTATAATTAGGGGTTGGCAGGGCAGGGAGGAGGCAGGGAGGGGGTGAGTGACAGGGCGTGCAAGGCAGGGAGGGGCAGGGGGCAGGGAGGGGCAAGGAGGAGCAGGGGGCAGGTAGGGAGGAGGCAGGGGGAAGGGAGGAGGCAGGAGGGAGGAGACAAGGGGCAAGCAGGGAGGGGCAGGGAGGAGACAGGGGGCAGGTAGGGAAGGGCAGGGAGGAGCAGGGGCGGGCAGGGGAGGCAGGGGCAGACAGGGAAGGGCAGGGAGGAGACAGGGGGCAGGCAGGGAGGAGCCGGGAATGACATGTAGGGGGGAGAAAGGGAGGTGAAGGACGGGAGTAACTACATTTACCTTGCCATTTCATCTCCCTGCCTTCATAAACACAGGAGTAAGTCAAACACAGGGAGACACACAACCCATGAAGCCCATGCCACGCAGGACAGGGCGTAGAGAGACCACTGGAACGATAGAACTGAAGATATTAATGGTAAATATGCGTACTGTGGAAGCAATGTGTTATAATCCTCCATGCCTGGCTGCCTGCCTCGTCTTCCCCTACTTCTCCCTGCCCCTGCCTCACCCCTGTACAGACGCCACCTACCTCTGTGACACCCCTGGTACCCTGTCGTCTTCCCCTATTCGTGGCCTGGTGCTGGAAGGCGTGTAGAGGCGGCAAACACTAGTTAAAGATGGAATTATGACCGTCTTGGTGTCACCCTCTGATGTGAACACGCTGGCCTGGCCTCGATGACGTCATTCTTGCATCTGCTAAATATTGACATTCTCTCTGTATTATTATAGGTTATTACTATTAAAGGTTATTACTATTAAATACTAGTTATTACTATTAAAGGTTATTACTATTAAATACTAGTTATTACTATTAAAGGTTATTACTATTAAATACTAGTTATTACTATTAAAGGTTATTACTATTAAATACTAGTTATTACTATTAAAGGTAAAGTTGGAGGCATACTCTAAGCTGCGCGTGGCCATCGGTGCTCATCTCCGTGTCATTAGCCCTGCCTGTGGTGGGTGAAGACCCGGGACACAGGGCTAGTGTGACACCCGGGTTACCACAGTTACCTTCCCCAGGTTTCCCCAGGTACCCATTTATCAACCCCGAAAGGAAGGAAGAACAGCTGTTTTGGCTGGTCGCCGACTTGCCCTGGACCGGATTCGAACCAGAGGCCCGCAGGTTCGTAGCCAGGCACGCTAGCCAGTCCACTACCTACGGTACACCACGGAGGCGACTTCCTTACAATATATATTTAGCTACCGATTCTTACAGTATTACAAAATATAAAAAACAGTCTGAAAAAATTAGTAGTTCATTTAATTCATGTGAAATAAGACTAATAATATACTAAAAATAAATAAATATAAAATAACTTGTATCAGATGCTGCCACGCCTGCCATAGAAGAGTCTCCCCTCAAACGTAAACATACTCTCGGCTTTCCTTAGTTTACTTAATATTGTGAGTGTTTAAGCGAATTACAGGACTCAAGACACCACAGGGAGGGAGCTGAAGGACTAAGGTAACGTCAGAAAGCCTGATAGTACCGTAGGGTTAGAGGAAAAACAGTTAAAGGGTATTAATAGAGTAGGCTGAACTAGAATGCTGTTTTGTAGGGACGCCATTTACGTTTATAATTTATTTTTACGGTTGTGTGTGTGTTTACCCAATCACGATACACGAGACGCTATATAGAAGGAGCTGAATGTCCAAGGTAACCGTCAGAAACCCCACTGTTACCGTAAAATAAGGAGGAAAGCTGTGAAAAGGTGATAATAGAGTAGGCTTGTGTAGAGTATGCTAGCGGACACCAACACATAATTTTTAGGTTTATAATTTTTCGTTTTTTTCGGTTTTTCGGTTTCCCACGATTTGTAGTCAACTATATTAAGTAAGTAAGTAAGTATATAAGTCAATAAGTCAATAAGTAAGTAAGTAAAGAAGTGAATATTTGAGTAAAGTCATAAAAAGGACAAAACACACAAACCAACACCACCAAAACCCATCACTCACTCATCTCACTCACTCATCTCACTCACTCACTCACTCACTCACTCACTCACTCACTTTATAGCCACCCTATATCACCACCACCCTATATAACAGTCAACTATATTATGAAGGCACAAATGAAGGAACCCTCGGGAAACGAAAGAGTGAAGGGCCTAACTAAACCTAACCCTGCATTATAACCTAACTTGATATATAGTAACCAAGCCCCCTATAATGGTTACCCAAAAGACCCCCACCAAGGGATGTCCTCAGCCGTAATAAAAGCGTCATTTCGACCATGTTTTCTGGTCTGTATGTTTGAGTCTATGCTGGAATACGAAATACCGTGTTATGGGTTCTGGGGTAGGTAAGGAAGCGTTATAGTACTGTATGATAGGAGGGAAAGTAATTAAAGGGGAATAATACTATAGGCTGCGGAAAATTAGGCATCGAGTAGGCTGGCATGACTCTCTCTCTCTCTCTCTCCTACACTTGCAAAAAATATGAAAAATCAAAATAAATTAAGGAAATAAATTTAAAAAAAAACCCAAAAAAAATTATATTAAAAGTAATACAAAAAATGTAAAAATAAATAAATCAATAAATAAATAAACATATAATATCATGTATAAATAAAAAAAATATGAAAAAATAAATATAAATAAATAAAGTAATATGAAAAGTTTAAATATCTGAAGAAAAAAAAATGTAAAAAAATACAAATA
>JACEEZ010011266.1:0-16237 GCA_016584305.1 Chionoecetes opilio
ACTAATTTGATTGTACTTTCAACCAGTTAATTGAGTAAGAGGTTAAAAGTACTCTTTTCCTATGCATTTTGATATGTTAAGAATGATGTTCACATTCAAAATTGTCGAAACGCATAAATTTAGAGTTATTCCTCCTTTAATCCCCGCTTTAGGTTAGGCTACTCAAGCAACGTTCAGGTAAGGTTAGCGAAACTAGCTGGGTCTGGGTCCCTTTGGTTGGTGTTTGTAACGTAGTTCCCCCAGTATTTTCAGGTTACGTAAACAATGTCCATGAATTTGGGTATTTCATTGTAGTTTTTTACCGTTGTAGTTTAAATTTTACAAGATTTTTCAGGAATAGGTAAGAAATTTCCCATTGATTTATCATGTAATATATTTATGTATTTCGCCTTATGTTATCCCATAGGTTTTTAGGAAATATTTTAAGTCTTTCTACTTAATAAAACATCTGCAAAAAATTTATTTCCACTTTCCCTGCCCAAAACCCCGCTCCCGACGGGTCCCAGGTTTGTTTATGCAGGGGGGATAACTGCATAAATAGTAATTTCCGACAATTACTAATGTGGCCATTCTTCTTAACAAATCAAACATATACATGTGAAAAATATTGAATGACATCTTACTCAATTACTGTTGCAATTTACCAATTTACCCCTGATTTAACTAATGTTTATGGTGAAATAAGTAGTATTTGAAAAAGGAGTATATTATATATTATATATATATATATTATTAATTATATATAATAATATATATATATATATATATAATATATATATATATAAGAAATAATAAAATTTATATAAAATATATATATATTTGTCACGCCCTGACGGACAGCCAACACGCTAAGCCAAAGTTACACAACAGTAACCCTCTCTTATTACGTGACCTGAGTCTTAGTTCCTTAAGGTCGCCAGCTGCAACACCTGCAGTGCCGCAGCACACTCTGATTCACTAATATGTTCCACTATGAATATACGCGATAAGAGGATTGAAACGCTATCTAACTTATCTCTATTTTATTTTTTAGTTTAAGCTGTAGATACATTGGACAAGACATTTAACACATCTATTTTCATACACTCTGGGGGAAAAAAGGCCTTTCCTCCGCACAAGTTATAAGCTCCACAATGCTCTACCCACGCGTCCTTATCTCAGACGACACTAGTTTTAAGAGACTTCCAGCATCCCTCAGAGCACCTCCACGTACCCACAAGATATACACTCTGCGCGTCTTGATAAAGCACACAAGAATACAACACAAACACGATCACAGCTCCTCCCTAACCACAACTATTTCTCTGAGACTCCCTAAAACACACTAGAATACAGGATAATTACAGTACCTCCTGTTTCTCCAATAAATACTCTCTGAACTCTCTGACTCTTGATTACACTTAGAACCTCTACACAATTACCAGGCCGAAGTCCCTAACCACAAGGTAAACACAGGAGAACCCTTACCTCAGGACCCCACGTTGTACCACGAGCCTCCCCGGACAACTCCACCAGCGCCTCTCCTCACACATCTAGTCATCTCTGCCGTAAAGTCCTCTTTTATCTCTCCCTAAGGCTGCACCCTCCTGAAATCCCCCCAGGCCAGAGCGTTGGGTCAGAGCCCAGCCAGGCTAATCCCTTACTCGGCACCGCCTGATCTGATCCCAAACTATCTTAACGAGAGTTCCAAGCCGCCAGCTGAATAATCCCCTCCCCCGAACCCATTAAGCACCTGCCTCTTAAATTTCATAGAGCGACACATATTATCAGACAGCAACATTCAAATAACACATCTCCTCAAGTCCTACAAGACGTCCACAATATATATATATATTATATGACATTAGAAAAAATACCAAGAATTTCCTTATTGCCTTTTAGTAGTTTAGTTCTATCATTAGTTATAATTCACTCAAACAGGAGTGTGCGTCCTTCTTGCCCCACACCTGACCACCACGGATCTCTGCCAGTTAACAAGAAAGTGTTAGTACACTGTGGTTTGCCCTGGGAAATCAGGAATCTTCCGTGGTGTTGGTGATCGGTTGGACCCTCCACACACAGGTACACCCATCGTCACTTCATAACCCGTTCTCTCACTGGAAGTATGGTGATCGTGCATTGAAGAATTATAAGGAAACGCAGTCATTGTATGGCCCAAACCTCATCCAACACGAGCTAGCAGCCATCCCAGTTCCCACAACTAGCTGCTGACGATCCGTAGTGCTGACCAGAACACAAAATTATGCCTGGGTGTTCCTAGGGAGCAGTTGATGGGAATCGTCTACTTATTCCAGGCCTTCAGACCACCGAGCTTTCTAACACTCTAAATAGGAAAGTACCCCAAGTATTAGCTACAAGCTTGTCTGTGCCAGAACCTTAGATTTATGGATATTTGCACAGGTTGGCCTGGTTCTGTTCATGATGCCGGGGGTTTAGGAATAGTCCACTACACACCTTAATGGAAAATGGTAATCTTCCTCATGAATATCACTTACTGGGGGATTCTGCTTATTCTCTAGATATGTACATGTTGGTTCCTTACACGGATAATGGACACTTGCACAACCTTATCATACAGCCGCAAGATGAAGTCGAGAACATTGAGGCACGACCGCCTCGTCGTGCTGCAGTTGAAAAAGGGATGTAATAGTAATATTAAAATATTTAATAATAATTAAAAAAAAAAATTCTAATAAAACTTACATAAAAATATTTTTAACATATAATTTTTATTAAATAATTATAGACCAAAATAAATCATGATGCTGGCGAGATTCTATGTAAAATATTAAGATCAAATAGTACCAAACTTGCTTGTTTAAAGTTATCCCTTTTGCTATTGAGTGTCACTATGGTCATAAGAAATCGAAACCAATTAACAATTTTTTTATTTGTCACATCATTATCTTAATGTTTTAACGTCAGATTTTCCCTTAATGTTTTATAAGGTTAGACGGTCGATGATACGCTTCCAACTATCCATTGCCTTAACCTCTTCAATGCCCAATGTTGCTTCCTCTTCAGCAATCAGAAAGCAATCCTCTTCACGGTCTCTATGTCTTCCTTGGCCTGTCCGGTGGACGGAGACCCGACACTTCTACTCCAACCACCTTCACGTTCCAAAACCACCTCAATCTCTTACCTCTCAGCCCTTTAATCCACATCCTCTTAGCCACTTCCTTAAATGGACACCTTATCATCTCTCTCCATGTGACACACGACCATATACCTTCAACAACATTATAGTATCACAATCCTCCAATTTTTTTGTCCGGCAGCCATACAGCAATACTGATCTCAAACATGCTTCAAATTAATCTGCCTCTTCACTTCCCAAAGAAGAGCTTACCCTCCTGCATGATTAATGTAAAAATTATCTTACTACGTCTCTCCGGAGGAGGCGCTATGTCCTGGGAGGATGTGGGATAATTCTTTACTGAGCTCAGTGGAAGTTTTTTTTTTCTACTTTCCATTATTATTGAAGTTTTGTTCTACAGTCCCGGATGATAAAATCCAGTACCACAAGGTTTTTTTCTCTTAAACTTTCCAAAAGGATAGTGTGTATAGTTGTGTATTTTTCAGGTATTAAAATATTCTTTATTATAATACAAAATCCTCTTTATTTTCCTCATCCCTATGAAAGACTGTATATCTTCTGCCCACCTACGACGCCACTCACGGGGGTCACACCCCCACGTGCGAGTCCCATCGCAGGCTCCTTTCCCATACCAAGGCAACTCTCGACAGGAAAGCCATCAAACTTGCCCCCAGCCACGAGCCTTGTGGGTGCCACTCCTTGGCCTGCTCCACACACCACGCTTCCTCGCTCGCACTGTACCCAAAATTCGTTCGGGTCACACACACAATTTCCCACATTTTCAATCATATAACAAAATAAGGAAGCTACAAGAGTTCGCACACACGACGCTCACCACTCCCCCTCACACCCACGTGGTAGTTCCTGTGGCTGAGCAATTAACATACCATCACCACCTTTCATCCCCAATCCCTCTCGATACTCAGATCCAGCCTCCTTTTAAAGCTCCGAATGATCTCCCACGAACTAACCTGTTACCTGATCCATTCCAATGACCTTTGTGACCCAAAAACCCCTATGTGTGATATACGCCCCCCCAATAGCTTGTAGTTGGACCGAGTGGACGGACTTATGAATGGCAGGTAATAGGCCTCGATTTCCAGTTTCACGGTGTAATCCAACTATGCATTTTTCGACACCAGTAATCCATTCCCAGTGATCACCCAATGATTCACTGACCGAAGACACTTAGCCACGTACACTGAGAGTCATGACATGTCCAGTTGTTGCAGCTCGGCTCGACTTACCTCGTCGACCTGCAGGAAGGACGTACAATAAAAGAACTTATTCCAGTCCCCCTACCTCTCTGCAGGAACGTAACTCGCTCCCACCGCATAGCGACGAAGGTCACTGAAAAAAAAACATCTCTTTTATGGTACTCTTCCTCAGTCCTTGTTTCTGTCCTCAGTCGACGAAGGTTCGGCGCTCAAACCTTCATCATGACTCGGTTACGGGCCTCCTAAAGGCCAGATTGTCAAATGTTTCTCTTCGGTGAAGAATGTCTTAGTCACGTAAATTTGGTAGCGTCAAAATTTTGAGCCGCGAAGGATATCATCGCACCGCGGTGAAAGGTAACAAAACGAGAATCGCACAGACCATGACTTCACCATTCCCTCGCTGCGCTGAGATTTCTCTGTACTTTTCATCCCATTGAGAAGGTAAGATGAGGCACATTTCCTGACTTGTACTTTTTAGCTGTTTAATGACGCAATGGAACCTTCGTGCTGTAATAAACAAGAGTGGCTGTTACAAAGCCTTATTATTGAGCGTAGAGTATGCCAAATTATGCTTGCGCTGAGATTCCTGTACTTTTCATCCCATTACGAGGTAAGATAGCACATTTCCCTGACTTGTTACTTTTTAGTGTTAATGAGAAATGAACCCATCTACTTTGATGAGTATGAAACAAGAGTGGAGCTACAAGCCCATTATATTGAGAGTCATGAGTAGCCAAAAATATGCTTGCGCTGGGATTTACTCTGTACTTTTCATTACCATTAAGAGGTAAGATAGAACGCTATAATACTGCTTCATGAGGTTTTTAGCCTACATCTATAAGGCCTCGTTTCCCCTTAACGGACGAAATAAGTATATCATTGTGTGCGCTAACCAACACCACCCAGTGGTGTACAAAGCCCCCCTCATCTGCTATTGACGAGTATGGCCAACCAATATGCTTGCGCAGAGATTTCCCACTCTGTACCTTTTCATCATTATTTGATTGGAGGGTAGGTTACGTAATCAAGCCCTGGTTAGGTTAGTAAACTAGCTGGTGAATGGGGGGTGCTGCCTCCCCCCCCCCCCAAGTATGTTTCAGGAGAGTACTGGGTCAATAGAGGGTATTGGTTGAAATTGCATATTACCGTACTTTTAGTTTTATCTGACGAAGTTCACCTTGTGCATGATAAGTAAAAGGTTGTGTAGAGGGCCTCAGTGATTAAGTAGAGATACCAAAAATGCTGGAAAAAAAATTGGAATCACTATGCATAATGAAGCATATGCTTTAATTAGGCATCATACTACTTATGCCTTAATAACCAACCGCTTCTCCAACCCTAACCCAAAGATGAAGCGTTGATAGTGCAATTTGAGATGGATACTTTGTTGTTAATTGTTTTACGCATACGTAGCCTACCTGGTGAAGAAAAGGTTAGTGTATTATAAGAGAAGAGCGGACAGATGAAGGTACTTCATTTTCGGCAAAATGGGTTATAAGTGGGACGTGAACTGTGCAGTCACTACCACCGTACCTTCCAATTTGACATATTTTATTAAATTTTGCCAAGTTATAATTGGGCATTATTAATCCACTTCTGCGTACGTTACCTTTAAAAACTTATATACATAGTAAAGAAATTATAAAAGATGTCTAATAGTGCATAGCATACAGACACACCCTTTCCACGTTCGGCACATCCCTTTAGGAGCTGAGGTTAAGTTTCGGTATGTTAATATTCTCGTCAGAAGGGCGAGGGGGAAAGGAGCCCCTACCCGTTAGAAGGTTATGTTCGGTTCGGTTTGGGTAATAATCCTCCCAGCAGGGCGGGGCAGAGTGGCCACAGAGTGGTTGCGAAAGCGGGCGAATGCGGGACGGAGTCATTTGCAGCCCATGCAGAGACCGCAGCAGTCCTGTACAATTGTTACCTGCAATTTTTCCTTGCCTATAATAATTTTTTAATATAATACTAGCTAGGTTAGGTAATGTTTTGTAGAGTATTTAGTGGTGAAAATAAGCTAATCAAATGGTGTGCGATTGATTGCCAATTCTGCAGGACGTTGGTGGGGGACAACCACCGCAGCAGCAGCAAAAACAATCGCACACCAATTGACGCTTAACTTCGCTTCGGTACACCGCACGCAGAAGTGGATTAATAATGCACATATACTTAGCAACTAGTTAATAAAAAAATATGTCAAAATTGGTAACGGTGGTAGCCGGACTGCGCAGTTCACGTCCCAACTATAGGCCATTTAGCCAATATGAAAGCGTCGTCATCTGTCGCTGTTCTCTTAAAAAACAATAACCTTTCTTACCAGTTAGCTACGTTATGCTAAAACATTTAAAAAACAAAAGTCCCCATCTCAAATCTGCACTGTCAACGCTTCATCTTTGGGTTAGGGTTGGTTGGAAGCAGTTAGGTTGCCCATCGTGCGCTATATGTGTGGTCAGTGTTCGACGAAAGAGGTCTAACCAAATGCCAGTTTGGTCCAACAAAACAGTCTGATGAAAACGGCCCCGTGCACGATACCCGCTTAAGCTAACTTCACATAACCCAGTATTTATTAATAACACACGTCTCTCAATTGACAGGACATTCTTATGAAATACAAAAGGTGCTGCGTTTGCTACAAAGGGTGTGCTTATACTTCAATTAATCTGAATAGGTTGGTTAGGGGTTTTTTAGGTTAGGTATGAAAGTATTTAGAAGGTAGCAATCTGTGTTCTAATTTGTATGATTGGTTACCGATATCTTCAGAACCATGGCACGACTATCCAGACTATCCGACTTCCCAAACTATTGGGACAGGTTGATCTGGAGAATGAGATAGATGCCCAAGGTATTATCGGGACGGGACGTCGACGTTCGCAGAGTTGTTACAGGTACAAATGGTGTGCAAGTTGATATTATATGTCTAGTTGCCTTTCTCAGAAAATCTTAGTATTAGGGATGTCACCCTGGAACACGATGTATGTATGTAGTATATGATATTATATAAATATATATATATATATATATATACTATTATTATATAATATAATATATATATATATATATATATATATATATGTATATAATATGTATCTATGTATAGATATTGAATATATATATAATATTATATATGTATATATATATATATCTACTTATTATATAATATATATATTATATATATCTATATATATCAATACTATATATATATATATGTATATATCATATATATATGTATTATATATGTACTATATATGTAACTATATATATATAACTATATATTTTATATATATGCTAATATATATGTTATTATATAATGTATATATTATGTATAATATATGCCTTTATATATACTGTTTGTATACTCTAATATATCCAATATTATATGTTATATCTATATATATATATATATATATATATATATATATGTATATATATGATATATATATATATATAATATATATATATATATATATATTCGATATATATATATATATATGTTATATATGTATATATGTATACAATATATATGTATGTATATATGTATATATGTCTATATCGATATAATTGTATATATGTATATTGTATATATGTATCATATATATAGATATATATATATATATATATATATATATATATATATATAAATATATATACTATATATATACTATATATATATGTATATATGTATATATGTATATGTATATATGTTATATATGTATATATGTATATATGTATATATATCTCTTAAAAAATATATATATTATATATATATATAATATATAATATATATAATGTATAGTATATGTAATATATATATATATATATATATATATATTATAATATTATATTATATACTAATATATATATATATATACTATATATATATATATATCTATATAATATATATATATATATATATATATATATATATATACTGTATATACGTTGTCACGGTCGGTGACACAAGGTCGCCACCCCAGGCCATGCCCCCAGGGACAACGTGGGTCTAATTAAGTTAATTTCAGGATATTTAAAACAACCAGTCAACATATGAAATCTTATATATTTAACACTCTTAACTCCAAATTTCCCTTTGGGTACAAAAACCCAGAAAACACTTAAATGCACGGTCACAGAAGACTCGCAGGAAAGAAACCACGCGCAACGCTACCAAAATTCACTCACTCCCCAATTTCCGTCTCTCTTTAACTTCCGCCCTCAACTACAAAAACACCTTAAGAGCACTTCTACTGAGCGTCTATACCATAACCACAAGAGGACTCCACTGGTCTCTATGCATAACACAACGCTTCTACTGAACGTTAAACCTAACACCACAACGCTTCTACTGAACGTTACCCTTCCCAAATCACAAAAGAGGGGCTTCTACTGAGCCTCTCACCTACTTCCTCCCTCCTACTCTCACTTTCCGTAAATACAGCCTACCCGACATCGGTGAACTAAATATGAAAACACTTACAAGATACTCACAATACCCTGGTATCAAGGGTTAGAAGGAGGACTCAAAAGCCCCCCACGTGGGACACACCCGGCCCCTAACACACACGACACAGCTGGAAATGTCAGGAGTGGAGAGCGAGGCAAGAATATAATAGAATATAAAAAAGAAAGCAGGAGATGGGGAAGTGGGACAGGGAGAAGAATAGATGGTGGAGAAAGGAGGCCTAGTAAGAGAAAAGGCCTCCGGGCTTGACCCAGGTGCTGTATGTTTTTTTTTGTGTGTTTTTGTTGTGAGTCGATCTCGACCTAACGACACGCTTTCCCATCTCGCACGAGCAAACAGAAACCACTCTGGGGGGCTTGGCAAGGACATGGGCCTCGGAAGATGGTGCTCCGGACACACCCAGGACAACCCCCCGCGCCCACCCCCCCCTCCCACCAGTTCTTCAGTTTTGGTTTTGTTCTTGATTTTTCTTTCTTCACGCTTTGACTTGTATTCTTCTTCTCTTCGTTCTTCTTTCTTCTTATCTTCTTATCTTGTTTTTGTTGTTGCTGTTGTTTGTTTGTTTGTTTATTGTCTTGTTTGCTTTTTTTTCTGTCACTGCCATGTACGCGCCCCACCCCCTGATACTCCTCGGCACCCCGCACGGGCGGCTGGCTTCATTTCTCCACTACCTCCCCCGCGTTCCAACATATCAAACAGGAGAAGGAAATTGTGAAAAATTTAGTGAAAGAAGTCTGAGATTAAAAGTTTTTTTTTTTTTTTTTTTTTTTCAGAGTTTGGGACAGGGGAAGAAGGACTCCGTAAGCGGAGGGACCTACAGTTTTTCGTGGGATCCGAAACCACTGATAGAAGGGGAAGGCGAGCGGAATGGAGTGGATTGTAGGAGTATAAAGTTTTGCAGCAGCGTAAAAAAGGGTAAATTACCTCCGTATAGCAGAGGGGTCATTGGATTTAATGTGGCCTCGTCCGAACCACGGTAGGATAGTAGCAGTGAGATAGAAGACGGGGAGGGGGTGGGAAGTGGAACGGAGTGGATTGTGGGAGTAAAAGTTTTGTAGTAGAAATAAAAGGGGGACAGGATACCTTCGTAGAGCAAAGGGGTCATTGGATTTTATGGGGCCTCGTCCGAACCACGGAAGGAGAGTGAGAGTTGGTGAGACGGACAACGGAGAGATTTTACGACCGAATTTGCTTCCCCACCGACCGACAAAAGTTTAAACCCGACGGACGATCCGAAAGACAACCAGTCTTCATCCCCGCTGTGTGTGGTGGTGAAACCAGGTCTGCTCCCCGCGGGTGTGGAGGCCGTCGGTGATGACGCAAGGGTCCGGGTCTCGAACTTTAAAACTTGGTTGCCTTGCGCCGCCATCAGTCTTGGCTTTCCTGTGAGATCCGCACGGAGGGAAGACAGATGGTTAGAGAGTTTTGGTTAGGGGGGGGATCCATGCGGAAGACGGGCCGTCGGCGGCTGCGCTGGTCACGGCCCATTTAGCCGTGGCCACCCATGGCCTGTCAGTCTTGGCCCGCCTGGATAGAAAACCCTCCGGCCCTGAACCGTTGGAAGAGGTGCAGGGCGTTGCACGCAGCACCAGCCTTATCAAAAAAAAAAATTTTTAAAAACAAAAAATATGGAATAAAAAGCTATAAGACAAAAATGAGAAAAAAAACCAAGCCGGGGACCGACTGCGTGCCTCCGCCCTGAGAAACCTGTTGGAAGGGTTTGGTTTATTTCATGACAGGAAAAGGATAGGGTCGTGGCTGTGTGAACACCTGTTGGGGGAATCCGTTTGTGGCAGAACGTGGTCTCGACCTGGGCTGTCGCGACTCGCTGCTGCCAGCGGTTGGCTCATCTCTAAGACAATACCACAGAGAGTGTGTAAGGAAGGTCTGGCCAACCCTGGCCCTCCCCGGTGGAAGCTGGGGAAAAAAAGGGTTTAGTGGAAATAAGAGGAGTTAGTGGGAAAAACCCAGGAAGTGATTATGTGTAGATTGGAAGGGGGGGTTGGGGTTTGGTGTTGTAAGTTTGTTCGGGGAAGACGATAGGCTCGCGGGAGAGTGCCCGATGAAGGTGTACATTGTGTCATGTGTGTTTTTGGAAACATGTGATTCGTTTTTGTGCTCTGTTGTAAGTGTGATGTTGAGGGGAAAGGGATGTTGGTCTCCTCGTGAAGGAGGAAGAGGTCCGGAAGTCGTACCACCTTACTCCTAAGGCGGAGCGTAGTGACTTGTTTCTGGTCCTCTGTAGTTTTGCGAAGATTGGTTTTTGCCACTAGAGAGGGTGAGGGGGCAATAGGTTAGTGTGGTAGAACAAGGGCTTTGAAAAGATGCAATTTGTGCGCGTCCCAGCTGAAAGCGGAACCTGCCCAGGCTGCTCTGTACTCCCCCCGGGCGTACCTAATAATGGTTTTTGTGTGGTGATTGAATCTGAGATCTCTGTCTAGTTTAAGGCCGAGTACTGTATTATTTCTACTTCGGGGGATTGGTGTGGGTTGTGTGAGGAACGGTATAGATAATATTAGTCTCGGTTTTATCTCCTTTTATATTAAAGTAAGTGGCTTTGGTTTTTTGAGGGTGTGAGTGAATCCTCCAAATTGAGTTCCCACAGCTGGTTGCAGTAATTTCCCATTGGTTCGATCAGTTAGTTGTCAAAATGTCTGGAGCGTGCTAAAAGTGTCACGTCATCTGCATATTGAATGGTCAGAGATTCTCGTTGTGTCGGGTCAGGTAGGTCATGAGTGTACTTTTTAAAGAGAGTTGGGGAAAGGATAGAGCCCTGGGGACCCCGGCTAGGGGTGTAAAAGGGTCGGAAAGTATGTCTGAATGACGGAGTCCTAAATCTGTCTGTCTGTCAGGAAGTTACATAGTAGTCTTTTGGTCAGAAAGGGAGGTCAAGTCGTTACATATTTTATATTTGAGTCCTGTGTGCCACACGGTGTCGAATGCTTGTTTTACGGTCTTTTGTCACTAGAACTGTTTATAATAGCTTGGTTGTGTGCTCCCTTTGAGGTAGGCCACTATGGTGTTTAGCGCGTCGTCGGTGGAGTGTCCTTGCCTGAAGCCAAACTGCTTTGGGGACAGGAGGTTTTTTTGTCCTCGAGGGTGCGTCTTAAGTCGGTTTCATCTATCTTTCAAAGGTCTTTCCTAGAATGTCGAGGAGGCTAATCGGACGGTATTTTCGGCGAGGTGAGGCTTTTTCCGGGTTTCGGGATGAGAATTGTGGTGGCTGTTTTGAAGGCTTTTGGGAAATAGCCCGTGGCGAGCGAGGCGTTGAAATGTGTGTGAGTGAGGAAAAGATCGGTGGGGGGAGATTTTTTGATGATGGGCCAGGGATGCCTGTGGGGCCCGGTGCGCGGCGTGGCGTTCGTTTTTAGCAGCCTGGCGACATCCTCCTCCTCAAAGGGTGTGGTGAGAGGGGGTTTCGTGGTTTAAGGGTTTTTTGTGTTTATGTAGCCCAGAGGAATAGTGTCTACCCTTTGTGTCGGTGCATGTGTGTGGTAATTGTTCTATGTGTGTTGTGCTGGGGATGTGCTGAGGGAGGGGGTGTGGTCGGAAAACAGTTTCCCAGTTTGTTTAAACGCATCGGTGACTCGGACAGGTCTCTTACCCGATGTTGTTGACGAGTAAAAAATCGAACGTTCCCTCTTTATTCCCTTCATTCTGTGGGACCATGTGCCAGAACTCAGTGAGTTAGAAGTACGCTTGCTGTCCATGCGCTGTACTAAACTTTTCCAGTGTGTGTCGTGTCAGTCTGTAAGCTGTCGAGGATGTGGGTTGCGTAGAATGTTTAAGTCTCCCTGGAATCTGATGTGATTTTGAATGTTGCGTGCAAAGCGTGTTCTGTAAACAGATAAGGAGACGTTGTTGTCCGGATAGAGGGTTTTAAAGTCATAGAAAATTTTGTGTTGTTTCTTTGGTATGTACGTGTTCGCAGCTGTGAGGATGTTTTTCTTGAAGAGTTTTATGGCTGTGTCAAGTTGAGTGTGGTATTGTCTTTCTAGTGGTGTGGGGGTTTTGTGTGTTTGCGAGGGCATCCTTGAAGTCCCGCCCCGTTTGCGTTCTTGTAGTCAAAGTAAGGTGGTGAAGGGACGGAAATAGGGTTTGTGGATATACGGAGAATTAGAGGTATGTGATCCGAGCCACAAGGGGGCCCCGGGGAGAGGTGGTGGTGTAGTGAATGGACTGTCTTTTGTGATGGCAAGGTTCGGGTCGCCCCGTGCCACCATTTCCAGGAAACATGTTGGGAAGTCTGGCCCGAGAAAGCGAAGGCGTTTCATTTTAACAAGTTGGTGTAGCTGAAGGCCGTGTGGGTTGTTCCTGCCGTGTCTGAAAGTTGTGTGTGCGCGTTTTAAAATCGGCTATGAGATAGACAGGTATGTTTCGTGTGGTTGAATAGTCCCTTGATACTGGTAAGAGGGAAATCCGGTGTGGGTTCGAGCGTAAGTTTTTTGGCCACCAAGATGGGACCATATGAGGTATGAATCTTGGCTGCTAAAAATGAGTGTAGGCCAGGGCCACTAAAAAGTCGTGTCGAAGAGTGTGTTTTATTTAGGATGGCTACGCCGTCGTGAGGTATGGCTGTGGTGTTTTTACACGTGTATCCGTTACAGTTTTATGGGGTTACTGAGAGCCCCGATGTCATTGAGGGGACAATGTCTGGGTCTAAGGATCTTATAGACTCAGTTATTAGATGACGATTATTTTTGTATCCGCGACAATTTAGCTGCATGAAGGTGATCATAAACGTACGGTGTTTTTGATTAACTATTAAGTTTACCTCGCTTGGCTTTACTACAATTTTTGCGCGTGTGGTGACAGGGGAAGCAGAGTTAGCGGGAAGGGAGGAAGGTATGTTTTGTAGGGAGGGGTAAGAGTGCGTGGGGGGGGGGCGCGGGGTGGTTTCTGCGGTTGGGCTCCGGGCGTGTCGCCCTCGCTGGGGCTCTCCGGCCTCCTCCTCGCTGGAGTCTCTCCGGCTCCTCGCTGGTCGTTCTCTGAGGACGAGGACTGATCTTCTTGCTCTGCTGTATCGGTGGGGTGTGTGTCTCGGGTTGGGTGTGTTTGGGTGGTGTCGAAATTTGTCCGTGATTTTTTTGGTATGAGTGTCTATGTTTTATTATGAAGGCGTCTGACATTTTGAAAGGGGGGTAAACCATTTTTCATTTAGTATTCTGTAACTTGTTCGTGGAAGAGGTGAAGGTTTCCTTTTCCATGTGGGCGGCGGCTTGTACACAGGCCGTGATTTTATATGTCGCATGTGTGGAGTCTGCTATGTGCACTGGGGGTTGGTTTTTCGAGTGGTGTGGTGTTAGTGGGAGGAGGAGTGAGAGGGCAGGAGGGGAAGTGGTTTGGTTTACGGGGTTTATGGTGTTAGTAGGGGTGGGTAAGGGGACAGGAGGGGAAAAAGGTAGGGGTTGCGACCCTTGCGTATGTATGTATGGGGTTTGTCTGGAGTGAGGTCGTTGTGTTTTTTTTTCTGTTTGAGCTTTGCCCTTGATTATGCACCTAAAGGCACGGGGGTGTGATCCCCGCCGCAATTAGAGCACTTGGTAGTGTTGGATGTGCATTTTCTGTAGTTGTTGGCCTATTCCGCGCATTTGGAGCATTTGTCGACTATTTCTGTGCAGTTATTTTTTTCGGTGTGTGAAGAGGAAACATTTGAAACATTGTATCACTGGCAGATGTTCTTCGATATCTACGTTATAGTGTGGGTGATTTGTGAGAAAACTTAGTCCGTTCTTTGCTAGGTGTTTTTTGCTTGTTGTTTTGAATGTGTTCTGATTTTAATCATGTGAGCCTTGTGTATTAAATTGAAATTTCGTCTATCTGTACGCTATTTTTTTTTTCTATTTCCTGTCGTAAGTGTCTATGTTTGAATTTAGCAGGGGGTCGTCGATGCGGCGAGCAAGGATTGTTCTAGCTGAAATCATGGCTTTGGGGGTTCAATTAGGGTGTAGCCTTTCTCTTTCAGTTTGTGTGTATTTTTCGTGGGTAGTGTGTGCGTGAGGTCGGCCTCGGATGGGAGACCGCGATGACGTACGGGCCGGAAAATAAAACATTTTGTTTGTGCGATCTGTGTTATTTGAAAAAAGAAGGCGCTGAGGGCCTTTTCGGGGGCGTCGTTATGTCTGTATCGCAGCGTGCGGTCAGGGGGGCGTGGGTTTTCCATGCTTGAGGGCATACAGCGAAACGGGGTTAACACAAACTTATTTCACTTATGGGTAAAACACAGCTGAATATACACTAGATAAGATCAGAGTACGTACCCACAACACAAATTTAGATAAAGTCGGAATGCCTTGGCACTCCGTGGCGGCTCCGATAACTGTGGAAAAGAACAATGGGAAACACAAGTCTGGACACAGAGCTATTTCCAGGAAACTTACTCTCACGCCAGTCTGTGGTCGCCCCAGTGCGGAGCTGCAAAAAACAAGAAACAAGACACCAGGCCCCAGAGAGAAGGTACCCGAGATGGGAGGTGGGAGATCGTTTGAGAAAAATAAATAAAAACAAATAACACTAGAGCAAAAATGGAGTTTTGCCGGTGGGGTGGGAGGAGACTTTAAACGGAAGAAACACTGACAAAGAGAAAGTGCACACAAGGGGAATGATAGGGACAAAATAAAACACTAGATCAAAGATGGAGAGGGTTACAGGGGGGGGCTTTTACTGAGGAAACACTGGGAGGGGACAATTGGGGATAGGACACTGAAGGAGAGAAAAAGAGAGAAAAACGTGAACTGGGTACTTACTCGGTGTCGAAAACTGGTATGGAATCCAATGCTGATAATCCCGGAACGCGGCACGGGGAAACAACGAAGTTTCTAACCGTGAGCGGATATACTAACACGGAAAAACGCGCAATAAACCACTGAGAGAAGCTCGAAAACACCTTTGAAAAACAGACACAAGACACCACGACTGAGGGTAGAACAAAGTTCTAACTCAGATTGGTAGTCTGTATGTCACGGCAAAAACGTGAGCGCGGCGGGGGAGCGCGGCGGGGAGATCCTATCGCGACGGGGGTCAAAAACTGAACTGATGATGAGCGAGGCAAGGTCACGACCTGTTTTATATGGGTGACCTATCTGGCGGCGGGTGGCAACCCTCTCGTTACCCATATTTCCTCCAAAGGGGCGGGGCTAACGCTTTTGCCCCGGCCATCTTGACCTCTCACACATACGCGGAAAAAATGAACCTTCGTCACAATATATATATATTTTATATATATTATATATATATATATATATATATATTATATATATATATATATATATATATATATATATATATATATATATATAATATAATATACTGTATATATATATATATATGACAAAAAATGCTGATTTCAAGAATGATTGTCAAATCATATTAAAGGACACTAATTTTATTTGACCAAATACCATTACAGATCGGGTTTTAACCCCTTCACAGCAATGAGTGATGCTGAATTTGTTGATCGATTCC